>NW_017547098.1:4283962-4587894 GCF_001854935.1 Bemisia tabaci
TGCACTCACAAAATTGGTTGGTAAATTCAACGAGTGGGTGCATCGACCTGGTATATCAAGTTTCTGCAATTTTTTACGGCAAATCAGTAGATTTTCGGGATGTAGATTGCTTACTTTCAATTCATGAATGAATAAAGCAACGACATGGTTGAACTTCTTTGCATGGAAAGACGTTTAAAATAACAAAATCAAGACGTATTTAATGCAATTGCATTTATATCGAGTCAATTTCTTTTCAATAATATAACGGGATTTTTACTACCGGTGATTTGGGTATTTTAGCCCCAAAATACCTTTAAATCGACTTTATCTTCTAGGAGTTCGACAGAATTTTTCCTTTCTTCGCTTAAATTATTCCGTAGCACTTTTCTTCAAGAATCTGATAAGATTTTGCTTGAGGCAGATCAAAAAACTTAAATTCGATCGAATAGCTTTCTACTTTCACAATACACGGTCTCGTCAAGGTGCGTCTTTGACCTCGCAGTGTTGGATCGTGAATTCTCTTTTTATGCTGTTTGCCTATTTTGAAATCTCTGTAAATGAAAACTAAAGGGGTTGATATGTGCGAGTTAATGACGCGCCTTATCAACACATTGTGTTGGAGTTCACTGCTTGTTTTTTTTTAGTATCTCCGATTCGTGCTAGTTTAGCAGGTGTCTCGATTACTGCATGGGGAATCAGAGACAGCGACTGGAAATGCATGCCGAGAGAACGCACACGTGTCGCCGTGCGATGTTGATGCGAGATTTAGTTGCTGACCGCGCCGTGAGTTTTACCTAAAATTAGACAACGTAATGAAACGCATTCAATATTTTTTTATAATTTCACATGAAAAAAAAAGAAGAAGAAGAAAAAAAAACTCCTCTCCCTATCAACCTTCTTTACGGTAATGCAGCCAAAGAGTGCAGCAGGTGGTTAAGTTGAAAACTTTGCAATAAGCACCCTTCCCTCACACAGTTAGAAATATTGGAGTCACATGAATGCCGGAGCATACATACATAACTGACAAGTAACTTAAATGATATGAGGGTGGCGTAAAATCATCGGACGGATTTCACACCGTATATCATTCCCCGATAATAAAAGCTTCCACTCCACATTCATACCATCTGAGTTGTTCAAAGGTTCAACCCGGTGATATGAAATTTTTATCGGCAAAGGCCTTCGGAACCACGATCTCGCCTTGGAGCGCCTGCATTTCTCCGTGACACTTTACGCACTGTCACGCAGTTAGTTCAGTTGCCTATCTGACCCAAGCTCAACTTGGGTCTCTGATTTCGATACACGCACATGCGAGTTTATCGATGAAATTTTTATTTTCCTTCGAATTTTTTCAAGAATTTGTTCGGTAATCAGATCTAAATGACCTGGAAATTTTAAGAGAAAATATCCAAAACTCTCCTTGAAAATTAACATTTAATCTGAGGAAATTCGGCAGCTCTCGAAAGTTCAGACGGCGTTCTTCCTCAGCACGGCCACAGAATGGATCCGAGTCAATCAGAGAGATTGGACATGAGAGTTTTGACTAAAACTGCAAATTTTGATGTTTAATTCGTCACATTTTACATTTTAAGGGGTGTTGGCGGAGGAAAATTTTACGATAAAACCAATGAAACCACTTTTAGAACCTGAAAATTTTGTTTACACAGAGTTGTAGGCTTTTAAAGTTTCCAAATTTTGTCCGACCTTTCATATTGACTCGATCCACTGAGGGCCGTCCTCTCCGTCGCGCATCCATCGGACACAACCATCCTGCCGAGCTAAGGAAGAACGCCGTATGAACCTTTAGGCGTTTTCAAACTGCCCTAGATGAAATTTGAATTTCCTAGTGAATTTATGAATGTTTCTCTTCCAAGTTTTCTGCAAATTTACCGCGCAATTTTACCTAAATATCCTGAAAATTTCAAGGGAAAATGTTCATAACTTTCCTCAACAATTATCATTTTACCGGAGGAAATGTGTCTCTCGAATGTTCATTCGGCGTTCTTCCTTAGCAGCACGGCAGCATCGGTCCGACCCCAGCCTCATCACACGGCGCACAGTGGACCGAGTCAACTAGAGAGGTCGGACAGGAAATTTTTAATTAAAACTGGAAATTTAGGTTTTCATTTCGTCACATTTTAAATTTTAAGGGGTGCTTCTTAAAGAGAATTTCGCGAGGAAACCAATGAAACCACTTTTAGAACCTTAAACGTTTGTATAAACGGAGTTAGAGGCTTTCAAAGTTTCCAAATTTTGTCCGACCTTTCCTATAGACTCGATCCAGTGTGCGGCGGCGCGGCGCAGGTGAGGCGTTATTTTCGGTAGCGACAACTAACGAACCGTCACGGGTATCATCGGCGCGGGATTGATAACGCGTCATTAAATCGGCGGCGGTCACCGGCGGCCGCTCAGAAGCGCCACGCTCGCCATCCTCAACGCGTTACCGCGTTACGCAACCCGGTGTCTTCGGCTTCGACTCCTCGATCCCCTTTCGTTCCCGCCACCGGGGGCCATCCTCGCCCACCCGCGCCAGCTCCTGCTCTTCGCCATCGCGAACTTGATCGTGACATCCGCGGAACCGCCGGACAGGACGCGGCACGCGGGAAGTTGATGAACGGAACGCACTCGTCGGATTTTGGAATGCGGCCTTTTGGAAGTTCACCTTCGGTCGGGAAGTGCTCGTGGATTTCGGCACTCGAGCGAATCCCAAATCCTTGATCGGCTCTCTTTCCCATGCGGCTTTGGCTCGTTTTAAAGTTTTGAAAAATTTCCGTTTGAACGAACCCTACAACATTGACCGGTTTCTTATCTTGGGGCACTTTGGATTTATTGTTTTTTCTTTGATTTTCGAGAGAGTTCGCGTTTTAACAAATCCTTCAGCCTCATCGGTGTTTCGATCTTGGCGCTTTGGTTTATTTTAAATTTTCGAGAAAGTTTCTCGTAGGTATATTTAACCGACAGTGAAGTGATTCTTAGATCCCCGTGTTGAAATTCCCAAGTTATTCTCTAAAATTGTGTTTTTTGCCAACCTGGCTCTATTGAAGTTTTAGTGTTATTCATTTCGGTAACTGTACTCTGTGTTTCTGAGCCGCGGGTCATTTCATAGCACATATTACATTTGCGTCTTGAATCGGTGAAATTTTTTTTGTGAAGATACGAATCCCAATTTCTGTGATAAATTTCCGGTGAGTAAAAGATAGTTTTGAACATTTTTCGGTTTTCAAAGGTCCTCTAGGCAGAGGCCTGGAGGTATTTTATGTTGAATAGGTGATTAAAAATATGTCCATGAGGGGCACAGACGAGGGCAAAAATCGGCTCCATCCCAGAATCCCGAGGTTTCACAATAGGTTACAGCTAAAAACGAAGACGTTTGGGTTTGGGCGATACTTTCGTTTTAGTCTCAAAAATGGAGGCTCAATTTTGGGTCCTGATGCGAAAATCGACGAAAGCTCCTATGATAACTTTGTGTTCCACATGTTGAGTCCAAAGGCACCAGTTGATAAGTTTTGGATATGTTGTTGCGGACCGAGTATACAGTTTCTCAAATTGATTTATTCGTCAAGTCGGCGTCCTGATACAAGTAGTGAACAAGCATCCAAAGAATTTTTCCTTGTTTTTAGATGACGACGCATCTTTTGGCGGCACTCACATTTTTTGACCTCAAAACCGAAGCCCAAATTCGGATCCGGACGCCGAAGGCCAATATCGGCTGCAATTCGCGTTTATTCAGTGCTCATAACAACCGATGCATATTTTCTATCTCACGTGGTCGCTAATTACGTATCCAAAGCTGTCATGTATCATCAACTATCACCATAGAGTTCAGCATAACAGTTGATGAAAGATACTGGAAAAACGTTAATTTTTGGGTCCAAGTTTGGCCCTTTTTTTCGAGGCCGTAAAATGTGAGTATCGTCCGAATCATGTTTGAAAAAATATCCATAGTCAACCGCAGAATATAAAAAAAATCTCGGGATTCTGGGATGCAGCCGATTTTGACCCTTGCTGATACCCCTCCTTACCAAGTTGGAAGCAAATATTTTTAGGGGGCAGGCAGGAGGAAGAAGTAACGATAAGTCTTGGAGGAGCGGTTCCTCGAAACTACGTTTTATGAACTCCAAAATTTAAAATTTCTTAACTTTTATTTGGCGTAACAATTTCTAATGCCTTGGTCACACAACTTGTTTCACATGATATAATTATTTTTTGCCATATTTCGGCATTTTATATGTCGAGCATCACTTACGGAGGCTTTTTGGCGCAATGGTACCTTTGCTGGAAAAATATAATTCAAATAAGTTTCTACAGGATGGATTTCTGATCCAGATGTCTTGATTAAACTTTCTCTGACTGTAAGGAATGGATACTTACTTCATTCGGTGCAAGTAGGTGTACCCCTTTAAAACTTTCCTTTCAAAGTCACTGAGGATTTAAACATATTCAGGATTTTTTGACAGCAGCGTTGTCAAATCAAGTAAAGTATTTCAATTGCCCAATTTCAACATACTTGCTAACACTATTTTTACGTGTCTCTCCTTATAGAATTGGGGAGCAAGCCGAATTTTCAGCGACTGAGATGTAAATTACGAACAATAATTTCTCATTCATACTTTTTCTTTTCTTAAATTTTCAACGAGTGTTAATTTACTAAATGCGTAAGTTAATTTACACATTGGTCACCAAAAAAAAAACTTAAGATATTAAGATTAAGAAAGTAATGGAGGCTGTAATTTTAGCATGTTCATCTCCTGTGGGTAAACTTTATCGAAATAACAAACAACAGCCAAGAGCGCCAAGATTTCAGAGGTGTCATGGCTCTACCTCAAGTTCCAGGTTCTCAAAATACAAAATATGGAAAAGGGATGGAGGCAACTGGAACTTTGCCAGCCCTCGAGTTTTTTTGTGTGGCTCCATCTCTTCTCCAGTACAACTAATATTTTCATCGATGTGACATCCTCATCACGAGGAAACGAACAGTTCGGAAGTGTAAACATTAATGTGGCTGAAACTTAGTGTTGTCAACTTTTCATAAACATTCATAGTAAACATTATTATGTTTAATTTCTTGTGCTATCGCGATTCTCAGACAAAACGTATATTTTGCCTCACAAAAATTTCGACCTGAGAATGCTATTCAATAAGGATATTATCAATATGACTGAAAAAACAAAACAAGGTATCTCATTTAGCGACTTTAAAAATCTTCTACCATCCCTCATCTTTCAAGTGCGAAACTATACAACGAAATTACTGAAGTGTCAACATGGTTTCTTTCCGTTGGTGTAAAGACCCATGCCGTGAAATCTGAGGAAAAACAGAAGCGGAGTTCAGACAGCAATGGCGTGGCGTGCTTTGCGATCTATCGATGGATCTGCCATTTAAACCTATGGAAAAGGATCGATAAACAGGGTGTTCGCAACGAACACCTTTATAATCAATTCTACTTCTAAAAGCAGAAACGAGCTTTGAAAAAATGATACTCAAAAGATGAATAAATGAAAACCACATAAAAATCTCTATGAAATACTGATGTTCAATTTAAGGAGACTTTCACATTCAGCAAAACTAGGTGAATCTCATTTCCGGCAGTTTTAATTAATTTAATATCACTTCTGATTATTTTTCATTGATTTCATTCGCTAATGTAATGTTCCTCTTCACTTTTGCACCATCGGATTCCGTCGAGTATTTAGTGCTGTCATACGCGCAGGTTTTTTCGGCATCCCTCTGTGGGATCTCTTTCGAACGTATTTTCATTCAAATTACCTAATTACGCTGATCACGGCTGCAGAAATTCAATGCTAAGACACCCACCAAGTTTTAACCTTGTCCTTGGACGGTACCAAGATCAGCCGAGAGTATGTGCCGTAATGTATTACAATGCATTCGAAATGTTGCAATCGATTAGCGTAATTCCAGGAGCTTTTTTGTCGGACCAACTGCTGGTGGGAAGAATGGGCGGGCGTCACTCAGAAATCCAATGTTCAAATCATCCATTTAACAAACAAAACACGACACGACTGTGTTTTGTACGTTACGCAAAGACATTAAGATGAAGCACCAGCGTCTACAAGCTTGCGGGGGAAAGAGGTCGTGTAAGGGTATGTTAATGTACGTACAATGAGCATAGTATCTTTGATCTGGGGAATTATGTCATTGTATCGAATTTAATTTAACAAAGCCAAAAATAGCTGTGCTTTGCAAATAATGGTATCATCCTCATACACGGTTAAACTTTTTTTTGGCAATGTCCGTATCCCAAAAAACTCGGCAGCGAAAGCCGAGATTTTCGGCTTGCTGCCGCGATTTGGTAAACATGCCAACAGCTCTGCATGGTGTGCCGATTTTTCAATAATTATACCGAATAGCGGCAACAGGGTGCCTATTGGCTCTGCGCCTCCCCAAATGCTCTCCTTTTTAAGTTATAGGTTGATATGGATTGCATTTTGCGATAAGAAACCACTATCTCTGACTCTTTCATAAAAGCACATATCTGCACAGGGAAACCAATGGCATGTGTGTTGTTCCTAAAATGGGCCAGAAATAGTGGTGCCTTATTGCAAAATGTAATCCATATACTAGTCCTCAGAAGAGCTGAAGCTCCTCATATCTTTACATTGTACCATGACCAATTGCAAATGTCAAGAGGTTCTTGTAGCGGTTGGATCTCATAGCGGCCAGGGGGCATCTTATCTAATACATATGAAATATTTCGTGCAAAATAGGGCTTCTATTCCTAAATCTGCACAGCTCCTTACATCTGACACAGGGCCGGATTCATCTACTTGCCGCCCATGGGCCGCCTGTATTTTTCCGCCCCCTTCTCATTCGTTTTGAAACTCGATAAAAACCATCAAGTGAACGTGCTAGCGGGAGAGGTGTGCGTAAGACGCATTTACTCGTGTTGAACACATTTTTTTAGAAAGCCTTATCAACACTACTAGCAAAAGTTCACGGAACTTTGCGCCAAAGTTAAGTTTCGTAAACCTATCTCTGCGTAGACGAGGCCTTCCATTCATAAGAAATGGACGAAAAAATTATGTAAGAACAAACATATATGCGGATTAATGATTTTAACTTCCGCCGCCGCGCCATGCTGATCGCACTGTGATTGGCGCAATGCGTGAAGTGTTCTTGCAGTCTTGTAGGCACTATGCTTTTCTCGCCGACCGCTGCTGAACGCACTGTGTTGGACGCAATGCGTGAAGTATTCACGCAGTCTTGTAGGCGCTCTCCGTTTTACGCTGACCGCAATGACCACACTGTGTTTAATGCAATGCGTGAAGTATTAGTGCAATCTTGTGGGCGCCAATATGTGTTACATGCCGATCGCCGCGCCGAGGGCTTCTCCTTTTCATCTTAAGTCCTCGTCATCATTTCTCTCTAAGTGTCTAAGTCGCGCCGTCGCGCCAAATTGCGTGTTTGGTTTCTCTCTTAACTCGACTAATTAAAGTTGCTGTCTCTTGTATCACTAAGAGACGACAAAATTATAAATTACTATACTCTCAGGAAATGAGAGACTTTGTCGCCTTCTCTCGTTTATAATTGTTTTTCTAAATCCGATTTTTTTAATACATACACTTAAAAAAATTGCAAAATTTGCCGCCCCCTATAGATTTGCCGCCATGGGCCGCGGCCCATGTGGCCACCCCCTTAATCCGGCCCTGATCTGACATACATAATGTTCCTGGAGGTTAGTGCATGCATGCTGCGTGTGTCCATAAAAACGGTTTACCTCGACTTTAACTCAATTTACAAAGAGATATATGTTTTATATGCTGAGCCATTCAACAGCTGCTGCTGTTGAATGGCTTTAGTCAGTTGAACGTATTATAGAACTGTGTGGTGATAGTCGATTGACTCCTACGAATCGGCGAAAAATAATGAATTCCTTCTCATTAACAAATTGCTTTGCCCATCAGCAATGGACCATCTTTAAATTACGTAACATAAGGTGCATTAGAGCCTTCGCGATCGTTAGCGAGAGTTACAGAGGAGAGAGAAGGTTGGGAAGGGTACTAGGCGAAAAAATTAAGTATTCTTCTACCTTTGAAAAACTTAGCTCACGTTCAACAGTAAAATGTGACTTTTTAGACGCGCTGTCAGTTAAGTGTCAAAAGCACCTGAAACAACAGTACAAACACTTTGAAACTCCTGGAAACATCACCCAAAATTATCTATAATAAAATTAGGTAGCTCATTTTCAGGGGAGTTTTCAGGGGTTTCAAAGTGTTTTTACTTGTTGTCTCAGGCACCTTTGACGCTTTAGCAACAGCGCATCCAAAAAAATACATGTTGCCTTTGAGTGTGAGCTAAATTTTTTAAAGGCAGAACAAAACTTTCTTATTCCGTGCATATGACACACCAATTTAAGCTATTTGAGAACGTTTTCAAATAATAATTTTTAATTAAAATTCCAGCAACACTTCAGCGAGGGCGTGAGCTTGGTAATCATTCTCTTCCCCTTCCGGCTTAATGACAAATCATGACTAGATTTGAACCTTAGACATAGTTTTTCAAGAGGACCTTGGATTTTTGGTACCCGGCAATAGGTTTTTCGCGCCCCTACGTCAAAGGTAAAAGGGCAGGTTCGCATGCGCTTGTCGACGCCACCTAACCCCAAAAAAATGAGGAGAAAAAATGCACAAAAAATGTGTGCGGGCGAGCGTGTGTCATTGATGTGCGTCCGTTCGCACGCATGTTCGTGTAAAAGTGTTCTCGCTGTCAGGGAAGGAAGTCTGAGAATGCCAATAACCTGAAAATTTTGACAGGTCTGGAAAGAACAAATTGGCTCGTTTTTTTTTCGGCGGAAACCACATGGATATGAGATTGGAGAACGACGCCAAATGAAGACACTTGCGTCAAGTATGATGCATCTGACGCAAAGGGTAGCGGAGACTACGCAATTTGTATTGGTTCATAAATAGTAAATCAGTGTTAGACGGTTTTGAGGAATGATACCCTGAATTCAATGAACGGCATATTCACCCCGTGTTCGTCAGTGATATCATTTTTCATTATTTACAGGACATTAACATTTCAAAGAGACTGTTTTATCTTACATACATACATGCAAGTTGCTTTTACAGCGCGTCCGGACGCCCTGCGACACCGAATCGCCATTCTTGTCTATCGACCCAGAGGTAATCCGGTAAATGACATGTTGTAATTTCATCTTGAATGCCACCTATCTACTTTCCTGGACGTCCCCTGAGTTTTCTCCCAGGAGGAACCCAGTCTGGCTTTAATTAGAAGTAAAGTAGATTACCTATGATGAAGCTAAACCAGATTTAGGGTGGTGGGTGCGCCGCTGGGGCGAACCAGCGAGCCTGTGGTTGGTCTGCGCCTTCAGAAAAGAGGGTGGAGACTGACTTTCCCGCGGCATGTTAGGGGTTTGGCTCTTGTTCAATTGTGTATCTGGTGTATCTATACAGTATGACGTGAATATTCCGTTTTACTTTTATTTAACACCAGTTAACATAAACGGAATTGGTATATTGTGGGGCTTGGAGTGCAAAGCGCATAAGTGCAGTTTTTGCTATTTCAAGAAATACGTGTTTAAAGTTTCAAAATTGCATGGAGCCTTATGGCGGAAAGGAGGTTGAAATTCACTTTTTGATGCTTTAAAGTTGGAATTTAATGGTGAATTTTTCACAGCATATACTTTCAAACTAGTTTTAGTTGAGTTCATGAATATCTCAATTCTTTCAAACACTGCACCTTATGCGCCTTGACCACCAAGCCCCTCAATTTAGCGGGCAATTCGCAATTACTGGCAGTTTGCAAGCGGCTTACATGTTGTTTCGATAAATCGCAAAACTGTGCATAATAATGAAGGTTGGATTGGGCCCGGACTAGCACAACCTCGGCTAGGAGGTTTTACGATACTCCACCTTCAATTTTTACGATACTCCACGCTTTGTCACGGAGTTAGTTTAGTTGCTTGTCCGATCCTAACTCAGCAAACTAGGGTCATGGTTTTCACTACGTATGTTCTCCCAACAGTGAATGTGCATGTTACTACCATGTTTTTACGGAAGGAAAGGCGTCTTTTCACATTTAATGCAAAATAATTAGTGCTCTAATCTTGTTCCTTCATTTCTGGATTTCATGTTTATCATTACTTGTGGCTCGCAAATTACTAGCAATTGCTAATTGCCTGCAACCTGCAACATATCCACCGCGTACACCATAGGTAATCCCAATAAAACATGATGATATTAATTTATGTGCACACCGTTGCCGTTTTTTCTAAATCTAGACAAAAAAGTCGGTGACGTAGCCATCGTGCATTAAAAATCAGCATCAAGCTGAAAATCTCGATACAGACGGAAACAGCTCATATGAGCAAAAATTTCCCTCAAAGAGATGTGTTGTTTGGTGCAATACTAGTTACGACCAGTCAGGAAGGCAACCAAAGGCACCAAGCAGCACATCTTTTTGAGGGAAAATTCTGCTCATACACGGAGAAAAAAACCTCGTGCGTGGGACCCGAAGTTTAGGTCATATGGATCTCTGAAGTTTTCGGATTGAGCATCTGAACACTTTAGGTCTAGCTGTCGAGGTTCGGATTATACATCTGAAACTTCAGTTCTTACATCTGAAGTTCTTCAGATCTGAGAACCGAAGTTTTTCGGATGTGAAAACCGAAGTACCTCAGATGTAAGAACTGAAGTTTCAGATGTGTGATCCAAACCTCAGCAGCTAAAGTGTTCAGATGTTCAATCCGAAAACTTCAGAGATTCATACGACCTAAACTTCGGGTCCCACGCACGAAGTTTTTTCCTCCGTGTATGACCTTCTTCCCTCTGTATTGAGATTTTTAGCTTTATGATGATTTTTAACGCACGTTGACTACGTCACCAACTTTTTCTGTCTAAATGACTCGTGTTCCTACTGCAATCAGTTTGTTATTTCTAAATCTGTTCATGTTGCGTTATTGCAGCTGAGGCAGTTACGATGACGATGGAGACAGTTCCGGGGGCGGAGGTGCAGCCGCAGTTCGTGGTGGCCGACTACCTCGTCTTCGGTGGGATGCTCACGTGTTCCATGCTCATCGGCGTCTACCACGGATGCGGCCTCTTCCGCAAGGAGAAGAAGAAGCACGTCACGTCCGACGAGTTCCTCACCGCCGAAGGAAAGCTCGGCACTATCCCTGTTGCTCTCTCCATGCTCGCTAGGTATGAATCTTTCTTACATCAGGTATCAAGTCTTCAAGAGCAAAGCACAAAAACATAGCCCGAATATACGAATAAAGAGGAGATTTAATTAAAATATGAGTAAATAAGGCTAAAAGATTATCAAGATTATTAAGATAAAAAGCCAAAGCTAAAGCTAAAGATTATTAAGATAGAGTGGTTGCGTGATAACGGCTGGGGTCAGGTCGCCACTCAATTTTTTACTTGTTTTTAGGTTTTTCTCAGCTGAAAATGAGCTGGTAACAGCTCGAAACGTCCTGTGTTTTAGTGTTTTAATAATCTTTTAGCCTTATTTACCCATATTTTAATTAAATCTCCTCTTTAGTCTTCAAGAGCTATCATCAGTTTTTCTGTGGTAGAGAAGAGCCTCTATAAATACTCCTTGGTGGGTGTAGAGGTTGGCCTACTATCAAGGAGGTGATAGTGCCCCTCTGTCCATCTTTGCTCTGTTTTTCAGTTTGCACTGATTCCTACCTCGGTCAGTTGCATGCTCATTTTCTCGTTTTAATTTTTACATTTTTTAGCTTCGGTTCCAGTTGAGAATGGGCATGTAATTGGCCCGAAACGTCCTGGTTGTTTTATGTCTCCTCTAGCCTTGTATACCCATTTGTTTTTTGTATTTTAGTGTGTTTGTATTGTTGTCTTCAAGAGCTCAAAGTCTCATTTTGAAAATCAGTCATTGGAGACCAAAGAGCCCACCCCCTCTCCCGCAGAAAAATAATTTACTTGGACCTAATGACCTTAGAACATAAGCAAAAACCTTTCATTGGCCTCTCGGCGTCACGCAGATACTTTTACTTTCGATGATTCAACAATTTCAAATAGACAATTGGACGTATTTCTATCAAACGGAACTGAGCGCCATACGGGGAGGAAGGGAGAGGGGAGGGGGCTTGGATTGGCGGGTGTTGCGGAACGCGATGCTCGTTCCATCCTATACTCGCAATGTAATTCCATGACGTTTATAGTTCCGTTTAACAGAACGCGCTATCCGAGATTCTAAAATCCTCAAAAGGAACTCAATTTGGCGCTTAGTTCCGTTTGAAAGAAATACGTTCATTTATGAGAGAGAGCGACATTCATTACCCCTCTTTCGACTTTTTTAGGCGATTTAGGTAATTTTCTTGTATAAAGGTTTGCGAAGAACACGACTGTCTACTAGATTTCTCCGAGACAAGCTCCCAAGCTCAGAGGGGCTCTCAAAATTATGGTCATGATGAAGCAGATGGCCTCCGCCATGATAAAAGTCGAATTCTGTTTATAGATAGAGAGCAACTACATTAGCAGGATTGTCAATTTTCTTGGGGGATTTAATGCTAAAGCCTCGGCAACCCTGCTACGGTATTCGTTCCCTATCTGTGTGAGGAGAGTTTGACTGGACATAGAGGTGGACTCTTACCATAAAGTAGGCAACCCCATTATTACGGCCTCAACTTTGAAAGCTTTTTTGAGCGCAGGAGTTTGTTTTAGGGTAAACCAGTGTGTGTGGAACCGATCGTGTTTCTCATAGATCAAACGAGGAAAAGTCCTAAAATCGTAAATCCTAGTGGCACACTAGGGTTCTCTTCTCTTGGAATGTGGCTAGAATGACACCACCCTCGCGGAAATTTTTTAAAAATTTTAATGAGACCACCTATCATCGTCATAGGCTCGTCGCTTGATCCATTAGCGGATCGCTCCGAGGTTTCCGGTTTTTTCTTCGGAATCAAAGCAGTACTAAAGGCAAAAAAGTATGACTCATTTTGGTCCTCATATTCCTAAGGTTTGTTTTGCATATTGATTTGACATTTTCGAATAACACGTAAGTGAGGGAATCATTTTTTTTTTTTTCAAGGATCTGCAAAGGCAGTGAGTGTTCACCTATTCACGATGCCAGAGGGCATGAATTGAAAACTTGTCCTTATCTGCTGGTAAAATTTTAGGCATATTAGGGCCCCTCCTGGTTGCTATGCGGCTCAGACCTCAGAGGGCGCCTCGTACCCTCTAAGATGTGGCTGAATCTTAATAGAGAGGGATTAACCAGGGACAGAACGTAATCATATAGGGAAATGGGGAAAGGAAAACAGGGAAAATAAGGGAATGAATGACAGATATGTGTAGGAGCGACCGCAGAAGACAAGTAGATGCAATACAATGGAGAGACGTAACTATGGAACGCATACAGGGACTACCTCCCATTAGTAACCATAAAAATCATGAAAGTTGGCGCGGTAGATCTCTCGAACACAAATACATCGAGAACCTTGTTTAACCTTCTTTGAAGCGTGATTCTAAGGTGTGAATGGCCAAAGTTGCTCAGACACCTCCACAAAATAAACAATTTTTGATACTACTTCTTGCTCCATCTTCCAGAATTTCGTCTATCAGACACCAAATACTGATACACCGGGAAAAAAACACATTGGATCTAGAGTCCACACTCTTAAAAACATCGACAAGAAAAAGTCATCTTGATTTAATCAGAATCTAGCTTAAATCAAGAACGAAGCCTCTTAATTTAAGCGGTTTTCGTTTTGATTCAAGCAAAAATCCGAATGAATCAGGAGCATTTTTTCTTGTCACTGTTTTCAAGAGTCTGGACTCTAGATCCAATGTGTTTTTTTTTTCCAGTGTATATTATTGTTTGTTGATTTTTTTCCACAGCTTTTTGTCCTCGATCACTCTGATGGGCCAGCCCGCCGAGGTGTATCAATACGGGCCACAGTTGTGGATGTTCGGGGCGTCTGCGTTTCTGGTCGTGCCGTTTATTGGCTATCGCATGGTTCCGTTCTTCCTCTCACACAAGTACACCTCTGCATATCAAGTAAAAATCTAAAGAAAAATTAATCCTTTTTCACTTTAAGAACCTAAATCAATTAGATTTCTTGAAACTACAGCACGTCCACGAGCAGAGTTGGGAAAAAATTATTCGGATATTATATGGTCAATCAGAAACGTCCGATCAATAATTGTCAATTAAACGAATAATTTGACGATTGATATATATATTACCAGGTAAAGAATTCTGAGGAGTCAGTGTTGGCGCAGACGCACCAATTTCAGTAATTGTCAAATTATTCGCGCCCAACTCTATGCGGAAGGCATAACCAAAATAACATGACATACTTTTTTTTTGTTTTTTAAAAACTCTGTAGAATAGTTTTAGATTTTATTACTAAGATGATAACCGTCAAATTATAGATCATTAAAGAGTTACGTAAAACTCCGAAATCAGAGACGATATCAAACTCTGCGTTTTACAGACATATAATTAAGCACTGGAAAAAAAAAACACATTGGATGTCCAGACTCTTAAAAACATCGACTAGAAAAAATACTCTTGATTCAATCGGATTTTTGCTTACATCAAGAACCAAGCCTCTTAATTTGAGCGGATTTCCTTTTGATTTAAGCAAAAATCTGATTGAATCATTTTTTTCTTGTCAATGTTTTCAAGAGTCTGGACTCTAGATCCAATGTGTTTTTTTTTTTCCAGTGAGAGAAATAACTGGAGCCAACCAAGGCGATGTTAAACGCTGTGAACGAGCAAAATTGTGACATCCACTGTGTTCACCATCACGTGGACTTTAGAAAGTAGAAAATTTGACGAGTGCAGTGAATTGGAGGATTACTTGAGTATTTATGGTCTTATGACACGAAACAACACTGGATGGAATAGAACTACTTCACTGCTTTTATAAGTCTACGGACTTTCAAAGGGAAGAAGAAAGTGAAAGAAAAATATGTGGATGCTTCATATTTACCGCGTAAAGCAGAAAAGAGTCAAGCCACATCAGCTACTGCCAAATTTAATTCGGCAATTTAAGTTTTTCAATGAAAACGAGTGTGCAAATTTTGTTGCAAAATCCAGTGAAGTTTCTGCATGGTACGACGCTAATTCCTTAAAAGTTTCAAAGGAATCCGCACAAACGTTCTCTGGTAAAAATTAAAGGGCCCAGTTAGATTTGGCGATAGCTGATGTGGCTTGGCTCCTTTCTACTAAACGCGGTCCAAGTCATCCCTAAAATCGATTAACTAACCTTTTAACATTATTTTCTCCTTCAATTCCCTGTGAAAGATTTCGTATTGAGTCTTAATATAAGTAGATGGGAAATGAATTGGTAGAATTCCATTTTACAAATGTCTTAAGGCAACTAAATCTTCATCGTTGATTTAGGATGCACTATACACTTTGAAAATAATATGGTTTATAAATATAATTCATATCACCACGTTGAATTTTTTTTTGCGTGTGTATGTCCTCATTCACTTCTTATTGTTTCAGTATTTTGGCGAACGTTTCAGCAAAAAATTGCAGTTGCTCACTTCAGTTTTATTCAGCTTTCAGATGGTAAATGTAACTTTCTTTTCATACATTTACTTGAAAAGTAACAGAAAGAAATATCCTCAGGATTTGAAAAATGTCGAGAAAAATATTAGCAGGACTTTTCTTCTTACTTCCTGCATCAATTGCTGCACATTAGATTCGATGACTTTCCTTTGATACTTTCAATACAATGAAAAGTTGGATTAGGTCTTATTTTAACTTTATCAAAATATCTAAATGTAAAATCTAAGAAACACAATTAAAAATCGAATAATCAAGGTAGAACTCCGAGATGAATATTTGAAAATAGCGCATCAACTTTAGCACTCAACTGAGCCTCGTCGATGCATTCTAATCCGTACCACTCTCAATAGCTCTGAGAAAATATTACGATGGCCTTGCGAATTCCATTTTCACTTGAAATCGCCTTCAATCTCGACGCACGCAACCAGCAAGCCAGGCACCTTGCGTTGAGGAGCGGCGGAATCTTCAGTAGATGTTGCGTGTATTTCATCGAACTTTGCGGGGAAATGTATAATCAGCCCGAAACAGAAACTTTGGACTCAATTAATGAAGAATTTTGTATAAAAGCTTATTATAAGCCGATAATTTTTCAAAGTCGAACATCTAGAATCCTGTTTCATTTTAAATCACTCCCAAAAGAATTGACCATATAAGATTGATTTACCACTCTAATGTATAATCGAAGCTTCCACAATGAATTCACCCTATTTTTAGGGAAGTTTTACGTATTAAATTAAGTCGCAAAGTTTGTTCCATAAGTCTGCGAAGCAAATATAGCAGCTCTGCATATCGTTTCATACAGGAACTTCTATTTTTTTCTAGTATTTACTTTTAGGATTAAATGTATGGTTTAATTCAAAGTAATCTCATCCATTTTTTGCTATGTGAAAACTTATATTTGGAAAATTTTATTTTCAGATTTTATACTTGGCACTCGTGCTTTACGCACCGGCTTTGGCCATGCACAGAGGTAACTTTTTTGAACATTTTTGTTTCAAATTTTGCTGAATGAGCTGAGCAGATGTATTGGATAGATGTACGATTAAAATCAGCCTATCTGCATGAGTTATTGTTGCCTAATTTCCTCTCACGTTATCCAACAGAAATGTAATCAACATTCTGACTTGAAATTTTGTGCGAATATTTTTGATACGACAGAGAGCTTCATGTTGCCTGGTTCACAGAAAAAGAAGAAGAAGAAAAAAAAGAAAAAAAACTGATAGGAAATTTAGCAATTTACAATGCAGTTATGAACTGATTCTGCTCACAGAATATTTTGAATTTAGGAACTGTAAATTCTGGCTCATCCGTGAAAACACACTCATGTGTATAGGGAATATAATGGTAAATACGTTGTTTCCAAACCGAACCCGAATTTGTGGTTCCTAATTGCAAAACGTTGTCCAATCGCTAGTCAGGAACATTCCTCCGATTGCATCCATCTTGTTCTCACAAAAATACAGAGATTCCTTTCAACTCCTTCATTTAAATGCATTATTGTCTAAATAATTACATGCAAGATTTTTGAGTGAAAAACCTATGGGATGACTAACTCATCTCCGTTCTCTGATTATTATGAAAAGAAACCTCGCATATTGGCCATTCTAGGCTGAGAGGAGGGAAGTTTGGTATCACTTCCATTTTTCCTTTTATCAATTTTTTCTCTTCGTCCCATATGTATCGTAACCGCAGAGGCAATAAAATGTCAATATGTGCAACCTGCATTGCGCTTCCAACAAAAAGTCAAAATAACACATTAAAAACATAGCCCCACCATAGTCGTATAACATTCTTTAGCCGAATAATTAAGTTATTTTCCATCAGTATTAGCAGCGATGACTATCAAAATAATGCACTTACTTTTTGCTGTATTTTTTCAGTGACCGGAATGAACACTATGCTTGTAGTTACAACTATGTATCTTGTTTGTATTTTCTACACAACCATTGTAAGTAAAAATTGTTTGCCTTTAATGCCCTTTTTTGGTAAATCATTTTCAGGGGTCTAAAAATTATAAGAGGACTCATAGCTTAAACACCGGCTAGACTAAAGAGCTGCGAAACTTAAAATTAACTTCGTAGTCTTTTGCATGTAATACTTTGAGACTGGATCATCTACTTGAATGGCTTAATGCGTCAGTTTTTCCAAGAATGTAACATAAGCATAACGTGTTCATGTGCTGAATCCTTGACTTATTCCGCATCCTTTAGAACTTGCCGTCAATGTGTGGAAGTATATATACCACACGGCAATCATGAGATAATATTGTGACAATGTAAATCAGAAATCAGAGTGCGATATTTATTTTACTGAAGTTGTTTCTAGTCTTGATAATTTAATAAATTTCCATAATAAACTAACGTCATCGATAAAATGAAGCACTTGAGACAGCATCAATTAAATTGTTTGTCACAATTGCACTCACATTTCAATGAACCTCTAAATGTGTCCTGACGCAAAACATTTTGTATGAACTTAATGACTGACTATATTAAAAAAATTCATCTCTATAAATAAAAATTTAGGCTCTTTAATGCCTATCAAAAATGAGAGGGATATAATGGAATACTAGATGGGCTATAAAATTAAATGCCACAACAGATGTTTCCTTACCAAAGACGAGAAATTTTGACGTGAGAACATGTTCTCTGGAAGTTTAACTTTTATCCCGCCTTGTCCATTACTCAGTGCGGAAAGATAGCGCTCATAAAGTATTTTGACAAAATGGCTGTGCTGTAAGAGATAACTATTAGGGCAATGAATGATGTCATACGTATTGCCGTCGGTCGAAATTGAAGGCGCAAAAATCCCGCTTTCAGAGCCGCAGCCTAGTTAGCCTATGCTTGAAACTGACCCCAGCAAAAAATATTGATTTAAGCTATTGATTATAACGCGTAAACTCGTAATTTTCACTGGGATTATTGAAAATTAAATAATTTATTTGCACCTACACAAAAACTACCCGCGCGTATGTGTACCGTATCCCACCACGACTCCTTTTTTCCAATTTTAGTTTGTTTTTTCAAAGGCTGTTTCATATGTTGTTGCTTTATTATAGGGCGGAATGAAAGCAGTGGTTTGGACCGACTCATTTCAGATTGTCATTCTGTACGTTGCTATGATAGCTATTTTGGTCAAGGGTACCATTGACATCGGTGGCCTGTCTACGGTTTGGGAAAGAAATGCCGAGTTCAACAGAACTAATTTCCTCGAGTATGTTCATTCAAACCAACATTAAAATGATTACTCATTCAAAGTTTTCAGCTGAGTTAATTGAACCGTTTGAACCCAAAAAAGGGGAAAAAACGTTTTCATATGTTGTTAAGATTCCACATCTATTTCTTTAGGAGTTAGTTGCATTCGAGTTTCATTCAACACCAAGTTTTGTAACAAATTAAAAATATTTCAACACGCAGTAAAATCCAGAATTCTGCACCAATGACGCAAAATCAATATCGGTAATGCTATAAATTTAAGGTATAAGTTGTTCAAATTTTTAATTAATAAAGACGATGGACTAACAAGGTTAATTTTGAAGTTCAAAGTGGGCGTTCATACCCGACACGATTATGCTGAAAACAAAAGTTCAACAAATTCGAGAAACCAAGGGGAAAACCCGGAAAAGCAGCAATAGCTGAATTGTTACCGCCTTTCTCACAATTGGAAAATTAGGAGGTTTTACGTTTAGCTTTGCGTAATTTTCAGAGTGGGTTATTTTTTTGGAGGTGGCTGAGGGGCGCCAGACAAGAGGATGAGGAGGAGGTCAAAATTCAAGAAACGCTACCGACACAATCCATAGAGGGCCTCTTGTGACACAGTTTCTTTCGATCGTTTTCATCAATTTTAATTATTTAATACTTTTTTATTTTTCCTTCAAACTGCCATTTTTCTCATTTCAAGTTGGACGTTTGATCCGACTGTTCGATACGACGCATGGTCCTCATTTGTTGGTTCTGCTGTGCTCCACGTGACTTTTTACGGTGGCAACCAGCTCCAAATTCAGCGCTACTTCGTCGTCAATTCAGCAGCAAAAGCCAGAAAGTAAGTTCATCAATGATTTTTTAGTTAGCCAGCCGCATTCTGACATATCTAAATAGATGAGACAATTATCCAGACTTACCAAAACGTAAGTCCTTTTAACAATGACGTAATGACAGTATTTGCGTTGCGTATGATTGCAATTGAAATAAAAATATAATGAATGAAATTCATGAAATTGAAATACATAAGTATATGGATGATTTCTAATATGATAACAAATCATTATCCACCTATATGGGTACAAATAAATAGTAAATCATACATGGAATTTAATTCTGAATATATCATGGTGCCCTCCAAGTCAAAATAGATAGAATGAGATTCGTCGAAAACCCCCCAAACATGAATTTGTGATAAAAAATCAACTGACCCATCGCTGCCTGTTATGCAAAGAGAGGAAAGAAGAACAGTTCTTCTGTGCCGTCTCTCTGTTATGTCGGATTTATTCTAATACCTATTCTTACTTCATTTTCAGGATGTTGTGGATCAATGCTGTTGGATGGACCTGCGTTGTTTTCCTGACTGTCTATACAGGGATGCTGATCTTCGCTAATTACGCCTACTGTGATCCAATAAAGAGTCATGTGAGTGCTATAACAAATTTCATAATATATAAATAGAGAAACCTGAGAACTGCGAATTTCTTTTCAAGGAATCATCGTGAACTCTCCTGAGCTTCTTCGAAGTGGTACCATGTTGAGTTCAACGTGCTATCGACCAACACGGTAACATTTTGGCTTCGTGGTGATCTCTTCGACCAAGTTGATATCATGTTGATACTATGTTGATACTATGCTGACAACACATTGATACCAACATAGCCCGTTACGGACTACGTAACTGTATGATCTTAACATAATGCCAGTAAGGTCGTTTTTATTACAATTCACTGTCATCAGTGGTTATACATTTTAGAGAGGAGGTGTGGAAAATCTCAAGATTTTCATCCTCCTAATTAGGTATTTAATTCATCGATATTATTACAAATGTAAACTATAAAATGGATAGATGGTTGTGCACGATCAACATATGGATTAAATTTTGCAATAAGGAGCCATAATCTCTGGCTTTTCCATGAAATCATCTTTCTGCATACGGAAACCGATGGTTCATATATTGTTTCTAAAATGAGCCAGAAATAATGGTTCCCTATTGCAAAATGTGGTCCATGTAAGAAAGGTATCAAATTCCGTTTTTGGTTACTTCAGAAGCAAATAATTTTATCGAGCAAATTTTCTGTCTTATAAGCACATGTCATGTACCTAAAACTCTTTCGGTATTTTATCAAAAATTTCTCAATGGAGTTTTAAAAACTCCGAACAATAGGAGCTAGGGCCGGATTAAGGGGGTAGCCACATGGGCTGCGGGTCATGCGGCAAATTAAGGGGGCGGCAAATTTTGCAATTTTTTTTAATGTAGGTATAAAAAAATTGGATTCAGAAAAAAAATTATCCATGAGAAAAAGGGACAAAATCTCTCTTTCCTGAGAATATAGTAATTTCTAATTTTGTCGTTTTTCGGTGATACAAGAAATAGCATCTTTAATTAGTAGAGTGAAGAGAGGAACTAAAGAAGCAATTTGGCCTGGAGCTCAACGCAGAGAGGAATGATGACGACGACTTGAGTGAGATGAAAAAGACAAGCCCTCGGCGCGGCGATCGGCATGTAACACATGTTAGCGCCTACAAGACTGCATGAATACTTCACCCATTGCGTCAAACACAGTGCGGTCAGGAGCGGTTGGCGTGAAACGTATAGCCCCTATAAGACTGCAGGAATACTTCACGCATTGTTTCACTGCAAGTTAAAATTATTAAACCACATTCATGTTTGTTCTTTCATAATTTTTTGGTTCATTTCTCATAAATGGAGGACCTCGTCCACATAGAGATAGGTTTACGGAACTTAACTTTCGCGCAAAGTTCCGTGAAATTTTGCTACCAACGCGAGTAGGTAAACGTGTCTTATGCACCCCGCCCTCTCCGGCACGTTCACTTGATGGTTTTTATTGATGTTTCAAAACGAATGAGAAGGGGGCGGCAAGTAGGTAAATCCGGCCCTGATAGGAGCTACAAATGTTTAAGAAAAATGACGAATGCAATAAATTATTAATGTTTATGTTTCAGGTCGTTAGCACACCAGATGAGCTATTTCCTCTGTACGTGATGCAGACTCTGAATGAATTTCCTGGTTTTCCCGGCTTGTTTTTAGCCGGAATCTTTAGTGCTGGATTGAGGTATGTGTATCTTTAAACATGACCATCTTAATATTTTGTCAGAGGGAAGAAAAAAAAAATACTGTAAAAAATTATTTAATTCATAATTTTCTCAAAACGCCTTCAGCATTATTATCCTCTTTCAAGTGGTTCTAAATTTGGATTGGTTTTTGGCACACTTACTTTGATTTCAGTGCGTCTTAATTTTGTTTTTCTTGCAGCACTGTTGCAACTGGCGTGAACTCTTTGGCAGCTATATGGTTTGCGGAGATGGAAGGAACGAAATTCAGAGCAGGTATCGACGAGAAACATTCAGGGACAGTGGTCAAATTATTGGCTTTTTGTTTTGGCATCCTCTCTTATCTGTTGGTTTTCGTGGTCCCTTACATGGGCACTTTAGCAAAAGTACGTATCTACCTATTTTCCTATATGGCCCAATAGCCAACATATGTCTAAATAGTGAATATGTTACTTTCCTAGCGCATTAGATATCTGTGCACTCCCACGAACATTTTTTTGAAAATTTGTTTTTTAATTTTAGAATTTTGACTTGATATCAATTTTAAAATATCAGATGAAAAGAAGGCAGAACCTACTGGAAACCTACCTTATATTTTTACTCTGTGATACCATCAAAGAAGGTTGCGGTAGTATTAACTATGTCGATATCAGAGAATCACTGCTATTAATGGCAATATAGTAAATTCTACTAGGCTTGCAGTCACTTTCAGTGCTATTTACTGTGTCAAAAGGTAGAAACACTTTTGTTGGAACGTATCATACTTTCTCCCCTGTGCAAAATATTCATGCTGTCTTTGCAAAACTTTGCTTTTAAATGTGATTAATAAATGGAGATTATTTTAATTACACCGTAGCATATGTACCTAAACTGCATATTTTCTTAAAAATAATATTCAATATAATACCGAAGTATGTCAATTGCTCACTTTTGTCTCCTTTCCAGGTAACTATTTCTCTGTCTGGCGCATTTGCTGGTTCACTGTTTGGAATATTCGTCCTCGGACTGTGTTTTCCGAGGGTCGAAACTTGGGTAAATATTCTTGATGTAATATTTGAGTGGTGCATGTGTTCATGAAAAGGCACACATGCTTCGCAAAACGGAATAATAGTAGATTCAACATTTTTGACGAATAAACGACAAACAAGTCCCCAGCTCAACTTGATCACAAGGCTATGACAGATTCCCTTTTCTTTCATACGGAGTTCTTGAATGTGTCCATAGGTTGATGTCTCTGTTTATTGCAAACTCTCTTGTGTTTCTCCATTTTATATTCTTCCTCTAATTTTTTTTAAAATTATTTCTCGTCAATGCGCTGATCACTCTAGTTTTTCTTAAAGAAAAAAAGAAAAGAAAAAATTGCTTTGCATGATTGAATTTTTAAATATCAATCAATAACACATTCAATTCATTTAGATAATGTGCATCAAAGTTTCATAGAAGCTCCTTGTTTTTACTCATTAGACCGATTATAATCATACGATGGACAAAACAATGATCACACTGATAAATTAGATGACACATTCGACAAAAAAATGATGAAATTTCAACTCCCCCCCCCCCTTGCAGGATGACAATACTTCCTCTACCCTAGGGGAGCGAGAAAGTAAAAAAACATAATTGACCAATCCCTCTATTTAGTCGAACCGAAATTCAGTAATTCATATAAACCTTGGATTTGTTTACTTTAGGGGGCTACCATTGGACTGGTGAGTAGCACGATATTCATGGCGTGGGTTACAGTGGGAAGCATGGCTGCAGAAAGATTGGGCGACTCCAGCTTCCAGACCATTGCAACGTCAGTCGTTGACTGTCCAGATAATTCCACATTAATCTCCGTTCCCGAAAAGTGAGTATTGCCCACGTCGCAGGCAATTAGCAATCACCGGCACATTGCAATCTATTACTGTTGAATGGAATAATTTAATAATTCAGACGTAAAAAAACAAGATAGAAAGTACAAATCATTATGTTTGGAATTGAAACAGACGCCCCCCCCCCTTTTGAGTGCATGATACCAGCTAGCATACAAGTGAGTGCGTGTAAAATCGGTGACCATAGTTGGGTTTGATTCGGATAGGCAACTAAACTAACCCCTTGACAAAGCGTAGAGTATCTCCGGATTTAAAGGCGCTTCAAGCCGATTTTTTTTTTTTTTTAAGTCCTCGTGAATTATTGTAATTCTAAGAGTTAACACGCGTATTGGCAAATTGCTGGCGATTGCTAACTGTCTGCGACGGATACACTTATAGGTTTTCCTCACTATTATAGAAGTACATAAAAAACGAGGGATTACGCACGACAAGTAGGTTTGATTTTTATGATAAAAATTTTCATTAATAAAATTTACAGAATCTATCAAGCTATAGTAATGAAAGAAAACAAGGCCAAAATGGTCATTTTTGAGTTATTTTGGCATTACTATGTCTGAGCTATTAGAAGTTCTTCCGGAGGGATTTGGCGCAATGCCGCCAAACAAAAACGTGTAAAAAATGTCAACCCTCCACATTGCAGAATTTTCATACAATGTACTTACTGAAAAGAAATTCGGTTGCTTTTTTGAAAAAAGAGCAAGCTTTTTTTCAGAAACAACGTACCTGGTACACATCGCATCTCTGCACACGAAAGAGCTTTTCAGAATGAGTCTATTCATTTAAGGAGAATGCTATTCCAACGCAAATGCTGTGGCAAAAACTGTACGATTTCTCTGCAGGAAAATAAAAATTGTTCCCTCTAGTTTTGGTTTCTCGTAAAGCTATGTTTCTTAAAACTTTCATCCGGTTCCAGGTTGATAATGGAAGGCTCGCATGACATTCCATACCTCCACCGCGTGTCATACCTATGGTATGCGACCATGTCGATATCGGTCACTGTTGCAGTTGGGATCACCGTAAGTTACACTCTTCAAGCTTTGGGTCTTGCTGCTGTCCCCCAAAAACGGATAGACAGGATTAAAAACGGCGACTCTAACCTCCATCCAAATCCCAACAATCAGGACCAACTGCTCCTCGACGAAAATTCACGGAAACTTCCCCAGATCGTAAACGAAAAAGTCAAACCGATGACAACAGAATCCCGGTTCAATAATTGGTATAGAGCTGTCAAAAAAAGTGGTGGGCGTGGTTTCAATAATGCGTCTTGATTTAACGACAGCAGTTAGCGCACACTGACAAAAAAAATATCGAAGAATTTACTAAGAAAAGGGTAAAATTACCAAGAAATCAGGGTTCTATTTGATCCCAGTTTTTTCTTGGTAAAATTACCATTTATGGAATTGGTAATTTTACCGATAAATCTCGGTAAAATTATTGAACTTTCTCGGTAATTTTACTGGACCTTCGTAAAAACGCCAATATGTTTTATCGACTATATGGTAGAATTACCGAGATAAAATGGCAAAGTTACCGGGAATTGATTACCAATAAAAGTGGTATTCTTACCTGAAAAAACAGTAAAAATACCGGTTTTTAGGTAAGCTTACCAGTCTGTCTTGGTAAAATTACCGATAATTGGTAAAAAAGTGAGATGGTAAAGGTACCAACGGACCTTGGTAAAAACGCCGAGAATTTTTTTCAGTGCAACCCTGCCGCTTTTCTATTTGATGACGATGCAGAACATGACAGTGATTGTAGTACCGAACAGTAACGAAACTACTACACGTACCATAATGGCGAGTCTGGTACTAGCATGTTTGATAATCTCCGGCTAGTTCTTCAGTCGTCAGTTCCTCTCTATAACATTAACACTAAAAATGTTTAACTTCTTTCCCCATGCGAGAGCAACATATTGGGTAACCTCAGCTCCATATTAATTGGGGTTTCTTTCAATTTTTTTCTAAAAACATATCTTAAGAAATTTCTGAGAAATTCACCCACCGTTAAAATTACACATAGCTGACACTTTGCACCGTGAAATAATCCATGTTCACTCGCAAAAATATCCTGAGAGTCGAAATTCAATAAGTACTTGTAAACATTTTCCAGAAAGTTTCTCTTCTCTTACAAGAAAATGTGATAGCAGACCATTCAGGTACACCTCTACGAAATAGTGGATGAGTTATTTGGTCAACTTTTGACTTTTTTTGAGCTGAAGCTTTGCATTATTTTCAAGACCTTTGGAAGGTGAGTTCCTTTACTCACACACTTTGGTGAATATATGGCTGTGGATCAACAATAAATACTGAACATAATTTTAGAATTTTTACTTGTAGGAAAAAATTGATACAAAACTATTTTAATACTCAGTGTATTGGGAGCAAAACTGAGCAAAAGGTACCAAAAATAAGATGAAAAAAATCTGGGCTTGTAATACTGTATTACCCATCTCCGAACATTCTCTCACTCTCTCTGTAATTTTATTGTAGTCTAAAAGCTGTGTATTTTAGAGCCTCTGTGTATTTTTTGTTAAAATTATTTTTTAAAAATCTTTGTTTTGCTTTTGTCCATGTATGTATCATATTATAAGTATTTCCTAAAATTTGATGAATAAGATTTGTGATAAATTAATTTTAAGCATTGCGTGCATTCCAAGTGTGTCCTTTAAAATTGTAAATTCACTAAAATAATTTCGATCGATGTACACATTAAGGTAACCAGATCCATTTAAACGTTCAAGGATTCAGACCCTCGTCAGACATAGTCTTGAATTTTCGACTAATTTTCTTCAAAATTAGTGAAGCTCACTATACGTAAAGTTGCAACACTGTAAACGTGGGCCTACATAGCCCAAATGAGCCCATAGGTCATTATGCATGACTATTGATGAATTTCATTGCGCTTCGTAAAAAACATTAAGGATCAGCTGCAGCTCCGATGCTAGATCCTAGGAAATAGTCGCAACTTCTAGCAAATACTTCATTAGTTCATAGTTGGATATTGTTCGTATTGTGATAGTCTAGCATGTACTCATCGTCCTGTCTCCTCAAAGAAAGCAGGTCCTCTAATTTTTAAGTCGAATTTATCATAATAATCGCAATAACAGAAACTTCCACGTGACGACCTGAACGAACTTAAATAATTTTGGAAACCATTGAAAGTTTGAAAAATGCACAATAATCTACTAATTTGAGAGAAACTCATTTCTTTGGATTTGGGTGCGATTCTAAAAAATGTTCTTCATAATACAATGTACAAATATTTTCTAAATTTATTTTTTAAAAATAAGACTTTTTTTCACAATTTATTTATTTTCTTTACAATTCCTCCCTTGAAAAGTCGCGTTCTATGCCCACCTTGAGTGATAATTAGAATATTACATAGATGCCGCACAGACTACCTGCAAACAGGCTACAGAAATTCTCGAAGAGCGTAGTTTCTAGTATAGGTAAAAGTCCATCAGGGGTACAGCTGGTTTAGCATGGAGGAACGAGTAAGAGTCATGGTGAAACATTTCAAATGGGATTCCGGAGACCAAAAATTCAGGAAAATCCGCAAAAACTCACATCTCTTTGGCGAAAAAATATTAGATTGTTGGGGGAAAAGGAAGAGGTTCATACTCTGTCGGTCATCTCCTTAAGACTATGCCGCAGTGCCTCAGTATATGGTCAACGGTGACATTATAAAACTAAAGTGAATGGTTACTCTCAAGCCATAATGTTCATTATACATTTTTACGAGAAAAAGTGAGACGGGACTTGAGTTTCTGCAGGAAGAATCTGTATATTATTTAGCATAACACGCACCGTGTCGTGTGCGATACATCAGCCAGCGCCTTCACTAAATTTTACACGCAACACGGTTATCCACCGAGTGCGAATAGTTGCATGCAGGTGTTTGACACGGCGCTTCAAGGACTTTATGTCCACCTACCTTTCGTCCATTAAATAAATGCCCACCGCTATTAATGTCCACTAAACGTTAAGTCCAGTCTTTATTAAGCTCACGTGATTTAATGTCCAACCATGAATATGTCCAAAATTGTCCAAATTGTGGACATGTTATGTCCACATTTTTTTCTTCTCATTTAAATGACAGGAACCACCTCAAAAATAAATGCATACTACTACTACCTTCATTCTTAAAAACATTTCATTCATGAATCAAGTCATGGAAGAGAACCAACTCTAAGAGCAGATAAAAACATGTGTTCATTTGTACACTGTACGGATATGATAAGATGAAAACCAAAGCAGGAGCCTGGGAAACGCTCGAATGCCAAATTAAACATTTTTCAGTAACAGATGCAGTCGAAATTGAAAGTCCTCTTTAACTAGTTATTTATACACTAGTTTAACTAGTGGCCTTTGATGCGAAATAGTTGCTTACAGCGTCGCGGTGCGGCAGGCAACCGGCCTGACAAGCGCATAGGCGCCTACAAACCTAACGGGATACTTCACGCTTTGCGCAATGCGTGAAGTATCCCGTTAGGTTTGTAGGCGCCAGTGCGCGTTCTGCGCTGCTAACACGCCGCTCCGCTCTGCGTTAAGCTCTAATATTTAAACTCGCGGAGTCAGCGTTTTTCAACTCATGATTTTGAAATGTTTGCACTCTCTGCATTGATTATTCCCTTTTAAACTGATGAAAAAGAAATATGTACTACTGGAAAATATAATAAGTTTTTTGTAAATATAATCCGTGTCAAATTTAATGATTACCAAAGCATTCAAATGTATGCTTTTATGTGTTGGGCTCTTACTGTGCTGCAGCGTGGTGAAAGCGCAACTAAACGCTCAAAATTGGACGTATTTGACTCAAGGAGGTCGATGTAAAAATAAGTTAAAAACAACACATTGCGTGCTTCTTAGTTTTTTTCCTCTGATATTAATGTTTGTATAGTTTCTTTCATCACAACTACGGCTCATTGAGATTCATATCGATGCCATTGCTTGGAAAAGGTTTTACAAATATTCACCACGTTTTAAAAATGTAAATGTTTTTAAAATGAAGTAATCAATTTCATTAAAAAAAAAAGAATGTACATTTAAGGCATATTTTATATCGGAAATTTCAAGGATAGAAATGAAACCAAGTATTTACCAAAGACAATTTGAAAAGATGAATCAAAAGAAGAAATTAACATTTCATTTAAAATATGATTTACGATAGCAACACCTCATTCTCTCTTAATTTTCTCATTTCGATATTGTCAATATAATTTTACACACATTTTTAATATACGCTAAAATATGACGCTTGAATTTGATTTTAGTGGACTTTACATTTGTGGACTTAACTTAGTGGACGTTTAAGTAATGGACTTAACAATAGTGTGGGCTTTAGAACTGTGGACGTAAAAATTGTGGACGAAAAGTCTGTGGACGTAAAAAAAGTGGACATAAAGTCCGTGTGCCGACAACCGGCACGGCCCGCATTGTGTTTCATTCTAAGCGGCAAGTCAGCAAGCGCCTTCATTTCTTGGGACGTTTTTCTGCTAAAAGGAACTAAGCGTCAATTTTAATTCTGTGCCGGAGTTTGCATAGCGCCCGAAAGTTCCGACTGATATGAATCTATTCTCCTTGCAGAGTGCCCTGCAATATCACGGTGCTGAATCTACTCTTTTTGTGGAGTGTCCTACTCTTTTATGGACCTAATTTCACTTCGCAATCATATTACTCGGGGATTTTGGGCGCTATATCTTCACTTTCCGGCAAACGTATCACCAACGCCATGCAACGGTTAAAAATTCCCGCCGCCATTTTGTTTTTTTTATAGAGAGATTGTTGTTTGAATCTGTTTAAAAATTTTACGGACTTTTATTGACAGCACAAAAAAAAATTCCGTGAAATTTTCGGACAGCGATTTCCCTGTAAAAAATTAAATGGAGGCGGAAATTTTTAAACGTAGCATAGCGCGTGTGATACTTTTTCCGGAAGGTGACGATATAGATGTCGCAGGCAAATAGTGAAATCAGGCATTTTGTCAAATTCCTAGGCAGATAGTCAAATTTTGACGGCCTACATAATTTTGTGAATTTATGGCGAAGAGCTCACGATTTTTCACTCCTTTTGGAAAAATAACTCATTAAACCTACGAACTCTTCTTGTCTCTTCCTTTTCAATTGCCTCTCATATTTTTAAACGTTGAAATTACAAAACTTCTGTATATTACGACATGCTGAAAATTTCAAGATCAGTGTCTCATCAGGAGCTAAAAATTGTTTAAAGCACTATTATGTGTGCAAATTTTTACTGAGAATTTTTTCTGCAGGAGCAATGAATCATTTTGTCTGAAATTTGGGAAAGAATCAGAATTTCAATCTATGTTAGAATATTTGACTCTTTGCCTAGGCATTTGACAAAATGCCTGATTTTACTATTTGCCTGCGACGTACACTGGTAAAAAAAACCTCTTGGACCAATGCCGCATTGAATTGACTTAAGAGTGCAGTTTCTTGTCGCCGAATTTAAGAGTCTTGAACTCTTGTTTCAAGCGGATTTTACATTGATTCAAGCGGATTTTGCATTGAAACAAGAGTCCAGACTCTTAAATCCGGCGACAAGAAACTGCACTCTTGAACCAGGAGGTTTTTTTTTTTACTAATGTAGATTCCACCACCGAATTTCACTCCTCCAGTGTGTGACATCGGCTGGTTCGTAAGCACCGCGATCCTGTCCACACCTCCTGTTTGAATCGAAAAAATCACGACAGCACTGAATAATTAAGCCAAAGTTCTGCAAAGCTCTGTCAATCACTCCCCCTCTTAGCGCCGAAAACATAAGCACAACAATGGGCGAGCGGTGGGGGAACTTTAATCTACCGCGGCGTGTGCCGAAGGCCGTCGCCTCTCTTTGGTCGTGCTCCCCAGGCCGCAGCGGTTCGGCTCGGCGCTTCAAATTCTCAACTCGGCTCGCCTTATATTCTTCTTCACCTGATAAAATCGCGAAATCAAATTCGCAAATTGAGATTCGCGAGCCGTAATTCCAGTGCGAAAGCTCCGGCTTCGATTCCCACCCCTTTTAGACTAGCTGATATGATGAAGAAGTGACAGTGATTGTGGAAACTGCGTTTTATCGGTGATATTTTACCCACATCCCTGTAATATCATTGATTGCCGAGTTCATTTAATAGGTGAGTAATTTTTTCCTTTTTTTCAAGAAATGAAAGTCTCATAATGTCTGTGATAATTGGACGGAGTTAAACAGAAAGGAACCAAGCCACATCGGGATCGAACCGAGAAAAAGAGGTTTGAAGTTTGGCTCCTGCATAAGACTCAATGTAAAAGATAAACTTCAAGTTCAATTTTTGCATAATTTTCTCCAACAAAAACTTTGAATTTTTGGCGACAGATAGTAGAGCAGTGGTTCAGTTCAAAACCACTCATGACTCAATTTTTTCCAAAATGTGAGTTGGTTGCTTTCTGTTTAACTCAGTCCAATTAAGGCCATCATCGGTAAAGGAGCTTATGGATGGCTAGAGTGTGAAACCGCGTATTTCCATGGCGGTGTTTCAAAATGTCCTCCTACTTTATTTTTTTTCAAATAGCTTAAAATTTGTGCGAAATATTGTGCAAACATAGAAGAAAAATCAGAGAAGTTTTCAAGAAATTACGTTGCTAGTTTTTTTTACAAAAAATAAAGGATGACAGGAAGTCAACAACGTCGCAAACGGAGATACGTGATTTCGCACTGAGCGAATAGGAACCAGCGCGATTACAGTGTTTTCAAAATTGTGCAACTTCTATTTCTTTTCTTTAAAAATAAAAAAAAAAAAACATGTGAGCAGTAATACAATTTATACATTTATTTTCCTTTACAATAATGGTGGGCGGAAAAAGCTATGTACTATTTTGAGACACTTTTTGAAAAATTATGAAGAAACAAGATTTTTACAACAATGTAATCACGCTGGTTCCTTTTTGCTAAATGCGATCCATATGATTTGAAAAAAATGCATTTTTTAAAGGTCGAGTTATTTCCATCGGAAAATACAAAACTAGTTCGGGAAAAATTTATAACAGAGCGTTAAGATAGGTCAGTGACTTATAAAGACCTAAGGTGCGCGATCTCAACAGCGTTGCGAGCGTTGCATGACCTTTTACCGAGGCTACCTCCGGCTCAAAATTTCTGTATGGACATTAATTGCATAATTTTCGCCATTTAAAATGATGGCAGATATTCATTGAAAAAACACGCATCAACGATTCACGAGAATTGAGTCACCTCACTAGCTCTTTAATTTAAGGCAAAATTTTAAGTTATAAATGTGTGCCATTCAGGATACTTATCCGGTAATTTTCTCATATTTTTACAAAATCAATACCTGACAGATGACGTAGGTCAAAATTTAACTTCGTAGATTTTCCTCAGAAAAATAGCCCAAACAGTGAAGCCTGTACACACACACACAATGCGCTCCTGGAATCAAGAGTTGTCCACGAAAAAGAGGAGTCTGTGGTCGAAACTTTTCCATGGTTATAAACGGGGATTCAACGGTAGAATACTACTTCTAAAATAATACAAAAATTCACTCTTCTTTGATTTAATTACTCTCCGGTAACAAATAGTTAAAACTTATTACGTGCTTTAATCCTTGATATTGCCTAGATTGTCACTTTTTTTCGAGACATTCAGAGGGTTTAAAAAAGTCTAAAACCTCTTATTTTAAGTTTTTACAACTTCAAATTTTACAATCTGCGTCGAATAATTTCAATGAACGTCTCTTGAAGTAATCTGTGAATCTTTACCCTGGTTCTTCATTCTGCGTGCTCAAAACAAATAAGTCTAGTTCTTTTAGGCATCTTAATGAGGCATGAAAGTAAGTAAAGAGATGCAAGTGATTTCTGCAGCGATAAGTTTTTAATGGGGAAGAAGTACTCTGCATAAAACAAACTTGCCTCAACAAAACGAAGCAATGTCATTGATCGAGACATGATAAAAGTGTTGAGGTATTCAATTACTTTCACAAGAATGCGCAAAACTGAACTGAAACGGAGCAGCGACAATAGTAACGAAATCTGTGGGTAATAAAAATAATGTCTGAGATTTGATAGTTTTTATAGTGTCAAGTTGAACAACTTTCATTTGTTTAGAATCATCGAGCCGGCCGGCGACGCAACATGTAGTTGATTAAACGGGGGGCTTGAATTAGAAGCGAATTGATGGCAGTGGTGAGGTGTGAATTATAGATTATCGATAATTCCCCATTTGAAGCTATGGTAAAGAATCGATTATTAAGGTGTTGGTTGTAAACACCCTCTTTGTCTATCCTTTTCCATAGGTTTAAATGGCAGATCAATCGATATATCGCAAAGCTCGTCACACCACTGATTGATAGAAAAACTGCAAAAACGCTTACTCGTTCGCGATGTTTCAAAATAAGGCTTTCATTGTGTTTTATTGAAGGAGGACGCAGCAACACTGCTGTTTTAAATTTTTTGCAAAGTGTTTTTCATGCAGAGGGGTAAAGTCACGTAAAAATGAAGTATTTTTCTCTATAAAAGAATAAAGCATGGCAGAAATTCGTAAACTGAGAGGCACGTTTTTGTAATTTTACCGTCGATGTAACTACAGGCAATCATGTAGTTTAATTATAGTTTGTCAATATGTACGATCATATTTTTTTATACGTCAATTGTTGTCACAAGACCAAATATTTTCTGTTGAATTTTCTTTAGAACTGCTCAAATTTTTAGTATCTTGATCAAAATTCAATCAAACAGTAGTCATTCTGTTGTCAAAGTGTTCTGACATAGCATACATATTTTTATAAATATAATGTGCACAAAAAGTGTGCGAAACTGAAATTGTCTCATGGGTGCGAAAGTGGCCCAAACGCAAAATACGCGAAAGTGAAAGTTTTCTCATCCTCCATCCATGGGACTCAATCATATCCGAGAAATCAGACACAATCGGCTGACCCATTCAGAATTAATTTACAAACTTTTCGTTTATCGACTCTGAAATCTTCTGAGAATCAATGCGCAGTAGAATTTTTTATTTCAAAACTGGCCACTGGCCAACATCAGATATTTCCCGGAAGATCCAAGCTTGACCGGAATTATCTCGATAGGAATACCCAGCGAAGAAGTGAGCAGTTACGTAACATGGTTTTGGAAATGAGCGTGAATTTTTCAACAGTACTACAAAGTATAGATGCATAGATGGTGTCACCGGAGCTCATCAAGAACTAGAGTGTATGGATGATCACGTGCACAGAGAAAGAAACCACGGGTAGTTGGGTAGTTCATCCTCTTCATTACACGTGATTCAAAAATTTCACAATGAAATGTTTGTTAATGGAAGAAACATACGTCTGACACCCGATCGTCCGCCCCGAAATACCCGCGAGTTCGGCCAATATCGCCGATTCAACTTTCTGGGAAATTCGCACGCCTTGTTATGATTTTTCCGCAATTTGCGTCTGGTCAGTGCTACCGATGTCCTGTCAATATAAACAACGTCTGGCCGAATTTGGTGCAGCGATGCACATTGAAGCACCACGAATCGATATATGTCTCGATAGATTTCGTGCAAATCAATATGAGTGCTGGGAAACTCGAATTTCTTTTTGGATTTGGTATGCACTTTTATTGGATGCCTGACGAAGCATCGATCACTGACAGACAGGTATTGGTTTCAGCTGATCGAGCGAAATCAATCACCGATTATTGACTCTAAATAAACTGAACTGGGTTGACCTATCGTCACCTTCGCCCAAAGTATCACAAGCGCCGTGTGACGTTTCAAAATTTCCGCTGCCATTTTCATTTTTTTAAAGAGAAATTGTTCACCGATGCTGTTCAAAAATTTCGCCGAATATAGTTTTCTTTGTGCTGCCGATAAAATTCAGTGAAATTTTCAAACAGATATAACCAAAAATTTCTCTGTAAAAAAACAAAATGGCGGTTGAAATTTTGAAACGTCACTTGTGATACTTCGGCTGGAAGGTGCCGCTATGAGGAACCTGGAAAATTGAGGTTACTGTAGCATGGAGGGCGCTAAAAAACTAGAAATTCAAGGTATGTTTGAATACTAAAAACTTAAAAAAGGGAAAGGTGGTGGGCATAAATTGAAATTGGAGAGGAAGAAACGGTTCGAGCTTCAGTCTAACTACATGGAGAAAGGGAGCAGAATTAAGTTGGAATTAGAGAGGAGAAAAAAAGAAGAGGAGGGCCGGAAGGTAATGGTTAAAAGTAAATACGAAAGAGAAAAACTTTACGAAAGTTTCAAGTTCAAAGCTTACAGCTGAGTAAGTTTCGTTCGAGGATTGGTGAATGTCGGATTGTTTTTATAACGAAACTCGAAGGGATGACTGCTCAATTGAGTTCAGAAAATTTTTATAAGGCAGGGAACATTTTTATACCGCCGTATTAAGGTAAAACGCCGTATGACCCTTCGAATGTTGCCAAATTTCCCCTGATTAAATACTTACTTTAGGAGAAGGGTATACATTTTTTAAACCGAAATTTTCAGATATTTTAGATTAAAGTGCGAACAGAATTGTCTCGCAAAATGGACGAAAATTATTTACAATTTTCCCAATAAATCCCGATTCATCCCAGGAAATTTTGCAACGGCTAAAGGTTCATACGGCGTTTTCTTGAGCACGGCAGTATAGGCATATGCATCTCTGATAGCAACTTTGGTTTCTGAGTCTCCACAGCTCTCAGGACTAAGGCTAAACATTTTTTTGTTAACATTTAGATAAACCGATTGCGGTGATCGCACGGGTCGCAAGACGGGATGTTGGAGTTTTTTAGCCAAAAAAGTTCAGCTTAAAGCTGATATCTCATTACAGAGGGAAAAAGCTCTCACACAAGCTGCACTGCACTGAGGATTGGCCCAGCACGGCCGAAAAGCGTCTGCAGTTGCCTTCCTAAATGGACGTAACTAATGTTTCTCCAAACAGAGTATCTCTTTGAGGGAAAATTGTGCTTGTGTGTGAGCTTTTTCCCTCCGTAATGAGATATCAGCTTTAAGCTGAACTTTCTACGCGCGTTGGCTAAAAAACTCCAACATTTAGATCCACTTGACTCGAATAAAAGCCTCCTCCCCTCCTAAAAATTTCACAAATATGTAGCACTTACACTAGCACATTGCCCTAACCGCAGGGCTTCTAGCGTGCGTGTTGTTACACTCCTAGTCAGCTCAAGAGGCATTGCGTCGTCATATTATCTTGATTGATGCCTCAATCGTTGGGCGATCACCTCTAATTGATCAGCTGTCGTCATGAGTATTTTTTCGTTATCCTCGATAGTAAAGCCTCGTTTCGTTGATTACGTAAAAAGCACGTGGTGTAATTTTTCCGGTACTTTTCACCCGAGAACTAGAATTTTAAGCCACGCTGCGGGCTTGTAATTAAAATTGATGGACAAAACGATAGACAAAGGGGAGACAAAATATGAAGTGATACTATTGGTGTGGAAGCAAGTAGTTGCAATAGATAAAGGAGGTAAGTTATACATTATCGCACGAGCGACCCTATACTTAGTCCATCATTTTCCTCCTTAGTCTATAGCAACCACCCGTTTCAACCGAAAGAATCACTTTAGTCTCCCTTTGTCTTCTTTGTCTATAGCTTTGTCTATCAAGGTCAATAATCAGCCCTCTGATATCGTCACGGAAAAGGTGGAAAAGGGGTTCCTCTTATTTTAAGTGTTAGAATCGTTATGTGCTAGGTTAGAAAACTTCCTTACACCATTACAAGAATAAAGTCAGCTCATAATTTGATCCAAACGAGAGCTCTCAATTGATATGCAACCACTTGAGATTGTCATTCGCGAATTAAATTTGCGGACAGTATGGAGGGTCAAGGGCAGCGTCAAACACAATTAATTGGAGAACATTATTTGGAAAAGTGTCTTGGCGCTTCAGAATATTCGTCTTTGATATGCGCATTTGCATTTGCGCGTTCATAGCAGTGGCGAAGCGTGATCGATTATCGATATTCCCCCTTTAGAAGCCGTGGTAAAGATTCGATTATTAAAGGTGTTCGTTGCGGACACCCTATCTATCGATTCTATTCCATATGTCTAAATGGCAGATGAATCGATATATCGCAAAGCACGCCATGCCACTTGTTCATGGCTGATTAAGAGATTAATTTGAGACAAGTTCAATATTCTTATTTCGGCTCGAACCCAAACATCGGGGCCAGCCAGGACTCATTATCAGCTGAAAATCCAATCAAGGCAATTACAGTCGACAAAAAATCAACATGTCATTGCTCGGTTAAACTTTATAATTAGAATTTTTTAGGCTGTTTTGCGAATAATCCCCCCTCGAAACCCCCCCTCCTCCTTTTTCATTCTTCACTACACTCCTTGGTCCCTCATCTCGATACATCGCTGACGAAAGGTCCAAACCCAACTTTTACGTGACACCTAGATGACATAGAGTTAAATGGGTGACAAGGCTCAAGTTAGGCCCTTTTGCGCACAGGGCAAGGCTTTCTTGAGGGATTGTCATGACTAGACTCGGGGCTTTTGTTGCATGAGAAATTGGTCTTGATTGGCGAAGCGACGTCTCGTCCCATTCACGACGAAAAAAATTCGCAGACGTATAAGTCGTCGCCTCCCTAACATATGGGCGTAACTACGCTTGACGATGAACCCTGTTGTCCGTGTAGCCCAGTGCTTTCTGGGGCTCATCTCAAATTGTAGTTACGCCTTTTTGTCAGCCGAGCAACGAAATGTCGTAGACAGATCGAATCAAACGCTGCAGACGTGCCGCTCGTGAGCATTTGACCAACAGCGTTGTCAGAAATGAGTAGTGTGGAACCTTTGCCCTTTTTTATTTCTAAGCGATTCGTTTAATAATAAGAGGTATCTAATCATAGTAATTCGTATCGTACTCTATACTATGAAATGAACTTCATTTCACAATTAGGAACTATAATTTCTGTCTCATCCGTAAAAACACTTGTGCGCATAGGGAAACTAATGGTACATACGTTGTTTCTAAAATGAGTCAGAAACTGTAGTTCTTTATTGCAAAATGCAGTCTAAATCACAAGAGTATGGCGTGACGCAGAACGCCTGAGGCGCGAATTGCATCGGAAGATTGGACCGAGGATCGTTCAGGGGGCGTAGTCTAGTTGGACTGCACTTTGCAATTAGGAACTAAAATTTCTGGCTCATCCGTAAAAACACTCATGTGCATAGGAAAACTAAAAGTACATGCATCGTTTCTAAAATGAGCCAGATATTGTAGTTCCAAATTGCAAAAAGTAGTCCAGTTCATTGCGGTCTTCTCTTGGTATAGAACGGAAGAATTTTTTTTGAATACCTATACATTCCTCTGGCCATCCTTCCCCTTTGGAGAGTCAGTAACGCGTGTTATTTTTGGATATGATCGATATTTGTTTTAAAAAAGAAGAAAAAAGTGAACTTCTTCAAGAGTAGTAAATAACTCAGACAGCCCAAAAAATACAGTCAAAAACGGAAAGAGGCTTCAAAACAAAGAGAGTAAAAAACCGGGACGTCTCGAAGTATTTACCAACCTCATTTTCAATTGGCAAAGCGAAATTCAGAAGTGAAAAATATAAGGAAAAATGAGTCATGAACCTGCCGTAATTGCGAAATCGAGTCTATTTCTCTCTAGAGTAGTTGTCAAGTTTCTTTACGGTCATCGTGTTTGGAGCAAAATTTCCAGAGAAAGAGAAAATTGGCACCAATTTTTGAAGGAAAACACAATTTTTCCATTTGCTCGCGCGTTTCGAAGTACTTTTTCGCTGAGTGCGTTACGTCATTTCACCGGTCGCCCCCATGCCGACAGACAAAAATGACATGAGTTATTTTCCCACAAAGGAGAAGTTTCACGAGTATACTTAACTCGAGCACGTCACAGCACTCAGAAATCAACCTACTGCACTTAATGAAAATAACTTAACTGCAAACAAGGAACCGAGTCACGATTGTAATAGCGTTCAAGAGGGCTTATCATTCCTATCACTTTAATACGACAATGTAATTTTTTCAACTTCATTTGCATAAATGTCTCGATGAAGCTATTCGGTGAATGCCGTCAAATCCGCATGAAGTGCAAATTTCCAGAAAGCGAAACTGATAGGACTATTAAACGATTGATGGAAAGAAAACATTCGCCCGGAATGTGGCGAGATTAAAAAAGACGCAAAAAATTGGTGACCAAGACTAAGCGGATCCCCGAATGTCCCGGCGGCATAAAAATCGGCAATTTTTAGCGATGGTTACCCATTTTCTGTGCGTGTTTTTAACACTACACGAGTGATGAATTCGTACGAAGTTTTGTAAAAGTGTTGCCTAACCTACAACTTGCATGTACTTTTGGCGGATTTTCACCAGCTAAGGCAATTCCTTAACTCAGAGACTTAGACACACTGGAAAAAAAACACATTGGATCTAGAGTCCAGACTCTAGAAAACATCGACAAGAAAAAGTACTCTTGATTCAATCAGAATCTAGCTTAAATCAAGAACCAAGCCTCTTAATTTAAGCGGATTTCGTTTTGACTCAAGCAAAAATCCGATTGAATCAAGAGTATTTTTTCTTGTCAATGTTTTCAAGAGTCTGGACTCCAATGTGTTTTTTTTTCCAGTGCACTGTTAACCTGGTAAAGTCAGCATTCTCCAAAGGACTTTGTAAAGAATCAACCCGAAACCATTGCGGGAGGAAAATCCAACGAATAGCGGGTGAAATCACTCGTTTCCAACACGTTCTCTTTTTATTTTTAAATGTATTACTTCGTCATTTTTTTAATGCTTTTTTAATTGAAAATTTGAAGAATTGTCATATCCTCGATGATCGCGCAAATAACTGTACACAATGTTGCAAAGCTTGTTAAGATAGCAGAGCAGATACTTGTTCTCCTATCAGATCCGCTTCACTCAAGTTTTCCTCGATATGTAGTGCATTATTTTTTTGTTCCATGTTGATTTTTAAGACGTCAATTACCTATTATTTACTTAATTTAATTTTGTTCATTATAGGTAGAGAGTTTCTTGGCTGTAAACTAACGGAGAAATATGGAAGAACTTGACGATTCCACCTCAAAACCTAATTCTGCCAGGAGGGTATGATTACAATGATACATGCATTAATTTTAATAGAGGCCCTGGTAAAAATTGGCGATAAGAGCTACGTTTCAAAATACCATAGGAATTCTTATAGCCGGCTAAAGACGGCTACAGAAAATCATATAGCTGGCTGTAGAATGCGAAGAAAATCATACGGTCGGGCTATACGAAGCGATAAAAAATTATGCAGCCGGATCGCCGGGCTTTACACTTTATCGCCTGGCTGTTGCTTTTTCGCCATCGATTCTAAAAGGCTATAAGAAATTGTGTAGAAATTCATGCGCTTTGGAAATCACTAAGTTTGATACGGAACCACCTTAATATTTACAAAACACACATTATATTTTCCTTTAATACATATTTTTTTTTCATCAATCAAAATGAGAATAATCCATACAGGATGTGCAAACATTTCAAAATCATGAGTTGAATAACGCTGACTCCGCCAGATTAAATATTAGAGCCTAACACAAAGCGGAGCGGCGACGCACTGGCGCCTACAAACCTAACAGGGATACTTCACGCATTGCGCAACGCGTGAAGTATCCCTGTTAGGTTTGTAGGCGCCAATGCGTGTTTCGCGCTGGCTGCCCGCCTGCCACGGCGCTTGAAGCAACTATTTCACACCAGAGGTATTGCACAGTATCATACGAAACTGCACGGAGAAAAAAAACTCGTGCGTGGGACCCGAAGTTTAGGTCATATGGATCTCTGAAGTTTTCAGATTGAGCATCTGAACACTTTAGGTCTAGCTGCCGAAGTTCGGATCACACATCTGAAACTTCAGCTCTTGCATCTGAAGTACTTCGGTTCTCACGTCCGAAGTACTTCGGTTCTCACATCCGAAGTACTTCGGTTCTCACATCTGAAGTACTTCAGATGTGAAAACTGAAGTTTCAGATGTATGATCCGAACTTCGGTAGCTAGACCTAAAGTGTTCAGATGCTCAATCTGAAAACTTCAGAGATCCATATGACCTGAACTTCGGGTCCCACGCACGAGTTTTTTTTCTCCGTGTGAAGGCGCTCTAATATATTAGTAATGACAGGTATCCATCAAAAGTACGGAGCTTTCCTCGCAAAATAAATCAAGATACTACGGCCCAAAAAGAGAGCAGTATTCCAAAAACTCACCAAGTCCTAGCATCCGTAATTAGTAACGTTTAGCATACACTTTATCGCCTGGCTGTTGCTTAATCGCCATCGGCTATAAAAGGCTATAAGAAATTGTGTAGCCGGCTATAGAAGCTATTGGAAATCTTACAGCCGGCTGTAGGTCTATGGTATTTTGGAACACAGATTCTACTGCCAATTTTTACCAGGGGGTACTTGGAGGACGAGGCGCATAAGTGCATGTTTTTGCTATTTTGAGAAATACGCGTTTGAAGTTTTAAAATTACGTGGATCCTAATAATGAAAAGAAAGGTCAAAATCACTTTTTGATACTTAAAAATTGAAATTTGAGAGCATATTTTCCACAGAATATGCATTAAGATTAGTTCTACTTTAAATCATTAATACCTCAATTTTTTCAAAAACTGTAGTTATGCGTCTTGTCCTCAGAGCCCCTTACTCGTCAAACTTTAAGAAAGAACCATGAAAAAAAATATAATAATAATAGGAAAAACTGCTAGGATTTTAAAGTTCCCATTATATCATCGTGATAGCGCTGCATTGAGGAAAAAGTTTGGTCAGCAGAACCACCCTTCGATGTTCGATAGATCGAACTGAACGGTTTAAAATAATATTCTGATTAATTTAATCCTCGAGGATGCTAGTAAGCGTATTTTACGAACTCTATATTCAACTGGAAATCTATAATTCTATTCAAGTTTGGTCCTATCCTCGCTTATAGATGTTTGCTTTGCTTAAAACTTTTCGATCAAAGAATATAGTTTTGACTTTTCTAAGGGTTTTTAGATTTAGGATTTTATTGTTCTCGATTTCAGAGAAAAATAGACAGCAATAACAGCACTGAGATGGTGGCGGATGCAGACGATACGGACAATCCACAACATTCGGTGTCAATCCCAGATCAAACGGAGGAACCTCGCCAAGCCGAAGTGACCCCTGTAAATAATGGCAAGGCTAATCAACCTCATTTAGAAGTAAGTGTCTATATTTCCAGGTATAAATTGTACTTCACCGAGAGTTTTCATGGAATTTTGACACCAAGGGTATTTCCTTATGTTGGCTTGCAACGCGACTTAAGCTAAGCTGAAATACAACCTCAGGTCCCTTGTCAACGATGAAGTTTCTTCACTGAAGGTATTTCTAGTTAACAATCGGACAGCATTGATTGGAGCCAGCCTGACTGCATCAGACTTTGCCTGATTTCCTCAGATTTATAATTTTTTCTGCGAGAAATCTAAGTAATCTACTACTCAGGCATTTTTTTAGTAAATCGACGGTATATCTCGGTTTGCGACGTCGTGTCGCAGACCTCCTGTCATACTTTATTTTTGTTAATGAAAAACTACTCAGGGGCAATTCTCAAAAACTGCCGTGATTTTTCTTCTCGGTGCGCAGAAAATTCTGCGAAAACTTCAAGGAATAATACCGATTTTTTCTCCTTTAAAAAAATAAAATAGGTGCGGAGATTTTCAAACGCCGCAAACGAGTTATGTGGTTGCCGACTTACACCGTCGATACATATTCTTCATGCTCTGGAAGAAATTCACATAGAGTTTCATGGCATCATGCCCCTGAGTTTTATCGTGAAAAAATAACAATTTGGATGAGGCTATGCAATGAGAAACGCAGTTACACTAATTGGACTGCATTTTGCGATTAGAATCTACAATCTCTAGTTTATTTCAGAGACAACAAGAATGCCATCAGTTTCTCTATGCGGATGAGTGTTTTCACTTATGCGTCAAAAATTGCAGCGTCATATTGCAAAACGCAGTCAAATTCTGCTTGAAAACCTCAAATTGCTTCACTAAGGAGAATCCTTATCTATACAGGGTGGGCTGTGTAAAGTCCGAATGTGATTAGTGCACGTAATACAGGCTTTTCAGGTGTAATAGTAAACCCTATAGAAATGATGTCATTTTCAGTACTATTGTAAGTATTACACTGCAATGAAATGGAGAGCATGAAAGAGAAAGAGCTAAGGATTATGAGAGTATACGCAAGATTTCTGAAATGCAAACTATGTAATTTTTCCAAATTTTGTAACATCAGACTCCCGAAACAGCGCACAACTCTGCGTTAGGGACTTAACGGTGCATAGATTTCTCTAATTGCGGTATGAATTCTGATGCAAGAAGCCTTAATTTACCTCCCAGTCAGACTTCACTTCTTCCGAGATACCTTTCTTACTTTACTAATTAAATCTGTATTATCTCTATCACTAAAAATCCACATTTAATGCATTTTCCTTTTCGGTTTTTGTTTTAGGAGCCTCTTTTCCCGGGTATAATCTGTACATTCAGGGAAAATCTAGTACAAATGTTCAAAAATCAGTCTTATTTAATATCGCAAATGATCAAATATATTTTAAATGTAGCTTTAATCGCATACTTAGCAGCAGCTGTTTATCACTGGAATAAAACAGGTAAACTAAAGTTCATTTTCAAACCTATTATATTATTTTTAATTCGCCAACATGCGACAACAGCTAGTTCGCGAATGTTCAACACTTATGATATTGGTTGCTGTATCTCGAAATAAAATTATACTTGCTGTACCTCGAAATAAAATTACTCGATGGCATATTTTTATCCCGCTTTGCTCAAGATCGAGAGACAAGAAGCGAAAAAAAGCTTTTATAAAAAATTTGAAAAATCTAATTTCACCCTCCAGTATGCAATCCAAACGAGGTGTACCTCAGATTTGATGCAGCTAAGATATCTCGAGTTTTTTGCTTATGAAAATCGAATGATGAATTCGAACAAGGGAATAACCAACACGGTCCTTTTATTGGGAGGAAATATTATAGCTCGCCGCTCCTGATACGTCACAATACAATTATTCCCAATTGACGGTGTGCATCCGGTCCGTGTTGCATCGTTCAAAAATGAAGGCGCGGTGGCATTTTCCTGAAAACAACCTTGCAAAATCGATGGCGAGACATGCTATGTCTAATGAGCATAATCCAGAATAGGACGTCCTGGAGACTTTTTAATCATGTAACTTTTCTCCTCGATAAAATATTTAGTTTAGGTATAAGTTATGAACATTTTTTCTTGAAATCTAAGTTACTTCGTTGGCAACTGTTGAATAATCTGCCAATCTCATGTCGGAATCAAATTTTCGATCGTGAATCTACAACGCTATTCCCACATGTTTATTTAAATGTGACTTTTTTCAGTTTCAGATAAACATATAAACTGGTGCAATGGCTTAGGAATACTTCTGATCATTGTAGGTTTACTTTATTGGATCTTATTCTACTATAAGTTCATAGTTCCATTCATTTTTCCTGCTTTTGCACCCTATATTAATTCAATCGCAGAAACAAAAATTTACAAAGCCGTGAGCAGGTAAGTTCTATTCTTCTTCTAAGACTTATCCTTTCCTTGCAGTTGAATTTTATTCACAGTCTAAGCACTAGAATGAGTGAACGAGAGTTGAATAATGTATTGTTCCAAAACGTTTCGAACGGTTGATAGTTATGTCCAGGTTAAATAACAATTTCAGAGCAAACCGAATTTTTGATGTTTTGCAAGGATAAATACTTTGAAAATCATGAAAGTTTTTTCTAAATTTGGATCTAGTTTGAAGAAAAAAAGTATCAAGTAAAAATGACTTTGGGAGAAATTTTGAAGTTAACTGGTCGAATATTTTCTCCTGTTAAAAATTCGAAGTCGATAAAATATATTTTGAACGTGAAAATACATTAGTAAATAAATTTTGTCGTTATAATTGAGTCTTATGGAAGATAACTTGTCCTACGGATGGTTGCAATATTTAAAAATCAAAATTTCTTCTGCATATCGATTGCTAAAGTGCAAAACCTCGTATCTTCATTGCAGCGTTCCAAAATCCTTGCTCCTATTTTATTTTTTCGAAGAAAAACAAGTCAACTATATTGCTTTAAAATACGGATTATTTTGAAAATAGAAAAGAAAAATCAAGGTAGCTTTCAAGGAATTAAGTCGACTAGTTCTCTAAAGAAAAAATGAAGTATGATAAGATATCGCCATCGTCAAATAGGAAGATACAAGGTTTCCCACTTTGGCAATCGATATTTGTTTATTGAAGTTATTGAAGCTTTAATTAAATTAGATGGCCGAAACTCCACAGTATTTTCTTTTTAATGTATAGTTGACATTTCAAACATGTTTTTTGATAAAATATCAAAAGATTTCCGCACGATGAAATTGACACACCGATAACTCAAAAAGAGATATTTATAAATTTACCATTTCAGATCTATTTATTTTCTTCAAGTGTCCGATATTCACTCCAAAATAAAACTTTCAGGTACCTTGGAGAGACCCTGCAACTCGCGTGTATCATTGGTTTCATTATTTTTGTGTACTATGACACCGCAGGAGAGAGACGAAGACTGCTATCATTACTCGGAATAGCATTCTTCATTATCGGCGGTTTTTTGTTCTCTAAGCATCCTACAAAGGTAAACAGAAATATCTAGCTCTTGATAGTTTTTGCCGAAATGCCGATAGTTATTGCCGTTAAATCTTAAATGGATTACATTTTGCAATAAGGAACCACTATCTCTGGCTCTTCCATAAAAGCACCTTTCTGCATTTTTGGGTAAACCGTGAAACCAAGAGCATATATGCTGTTTCTAAAATGAGCCAGAAATAGTGGTTCCTTATTGCAAAATGCGGTCCAAATAATAGTCGGTAGAATGAACTACTTAAGTTGTCGTTGTCGCTCGTTCTTTCGCTCTTGTTTAATGCCGCTCTTGCATGTAGTAGTGAGGGATTTGTAATTTAAGTATACTTTTACCGACGTAAAATTAAGGGGCTTGGAGGACAATGCTCATAAGTGCAGTTTTTGAAAAAAAATGAGATATTAATGATTTCAAGTAAAACTAGTCTTAATGCATATTCTGTGAAAAATTCGCTCCCAAACAATGCTGAAGCATCAAAAAGTCAGTTTAAACTTTAATTCCGCCATAATGATCCATGTTATGTCGAAACTTCAAATACATGTTCCTCGAAATAGCAAAACCTGCTCTAATGCGCCTTGTCCTCCAGGCCCCTTGATTTCGTGAGAATCGCGGTAATGCTTATGATTTTCTCTGAAATCAACTCGTAAGGTCAAGAAAGCTCCCAAAGTTCATGTCGTAATGGAGGAGATATTCCACGCTACGTTGAGATTCCACCTCTAAGTATAGTTAACCTCTCCATGTCTCTATTCACAGATAGGGATCAAATACATTAGCAGGGTTGTCATTTTGTTTAGGGTTTCCCAAAATTGAACCACGATAACCTTGCCAATGTATTTACTCTCTATCTCTGCATGGAGAGTTTGACCAGTTACAGGTGGTGGACTCCCAATGTAGCGAGGAGCATCCCCTCCATTACTGCCTAAATTTTGAGAGCTTTTTTTGAGCTTTAGGAGTTTTGTCCCTATTGAATAAAACTATAATTGTTGGTAATAGTTGGTAAAACTAAAAGTTTGCTTGGTAGCTAGCAGTTCCCAATGCCTAAACAAACAAACAGTCGAAAGTTTAAAAGTTTCACCAGGTGTTATGGTGGCAGTGGCGATTCTGAGAAGCTAACAAATAATGATTTCCAAATTTAAATCGAATTTAAGAATTGAGATTGAAATTCCTCGCATTTGAGCGAAATCCATTCTAAGTTTTAAATCTTGATGACTTCATTTCCTTCGCCCTCCTCTTATAAGTGATACATCAATATCAATAATTAGTGCAAACTCACAAAAAATTAGATAAAAATTAATTCATTGGTAGACTGATGAATGGAAAAGATCTCAAATTTAGAGGCTATGGACGGGGAGCAAAATGTTTCCTGAGGATGATTTACGTGGATTTAGATCGAAAATTAAAGAGTACTTTTTTGTCCCAAAGCCAGAAAATTCACTCCTCGCGAAACATTTTTTTGAAAGGTTACATGTCATAGCCATGTAACGTGACATAATTCCGACACAGAGCTATTAGAGCTTCAATTCTTTTTTCTTTGATACCGCTCAGGTGCAATGGCGTTCCGTCTTTTGGGGGATCGCCCTTCAAATTGCGATCGGAATCTTATCGATAAGATGGAGAGCCGGCCGGATTGTGTTCGAGTGTATCGGGAGCCACGTCCGAACGTTCCTTGAATTCGCCTACGAAGGCGCAGCATTCATCTACACTGACGATTTGGTCAAAAATCCAAAGCACGCAGTCTTTGCATTCCAGGTAAATGTCGAGCTGCACATTTTCTTGCCCATTGAACTTCATTTCAATTCCAATTTTTTCGAAAATCCCGCGCAGATATTTCCTTTTCTGCACCTGGACTCGCTTAACACTCAGAATGTTTCCACTTGTTTGAGCCAGGAATTTGCATTTTGATTGACGCAAAAGTGTGTGAGAAACACGGTGGTACCACTAAGTATAATTTTATTTTACGAAAGCTTATAAAAAGCTCTGAGATTTCATCGGTAACTACTTTTGTAGTATGAGGAACCAGGGTCGGATCAAGATGGTGGCCACATGGGCCGCGGCCTATGGCGGCAAAATGTAGGGGGCGGCAAATTTTGCAATCTTTTTGAATGTAAGTATCAAAAAAAGAGAGGAAAAAATCGGATTCAGAAAATAAATCACAAACGAGAAAAGGCAACAAAATCTCATTCCTCATCAATCTCAATCTCATTTCCTGAGAGTGAAAGTATAGCAATTTCTAATTTTGTCGTCTTTCGGTGATACACCTAACCTAACTAGGATAACACCTTTAGTTGGTCGAGTTAAGAGAGAAATCAAACACGCAATTTGACCTGGAACGGAGCGGTGAGGCGGTCGGTATGAAACGCATAGCGCCTACAAGACTGTATGAATACTTCACGCATTGCGTCAAACACACTGCGGTCAGCAGCAGTCGGCATGAAACGCATAGCGCCTACAAGACTGCATGAATACTTCACGCATTGCGGCAAACAGTCTGATCAGCAGCGGTCGGCGTGAGACGCATAGCGCCTACAAGACTGCAGGAATACTTCACGCATTGCGCCAACACAGTGCGGTCGGCGCGGCGGTGGAAGTTAAAATTATTAACCACATTTATGTTTGTTCTTTCAAAATTTTTTCGTTCGTTTTTTCAATATGGAAGGCCTTGTCCAAACAGGGATGGGTTTATGGAACTGAACTTTTGTTAGTGTTGACAGGGCTTTCACAAAAAATGTGCCCAAAACGAGTAAACCCGTCTCCTACACCCCTCTCCCACCGGCTCGCTCACTTGATTGTTTTTCTAGATCGTATTCGACAGATCACACAGGTGAGATTATATTGATATCGATTGGTTCAATATGTAACCACAGCCTCAAAAGTCAGTTTAGAAATCTGAGGTAATGGGTCTCATGTGATCAAATTTTTATTCTCTTGAGTACCAAATGGCAATGAAAAGTGAAATTGTTATCAATTTTCTCATTTTCAGCTTTCCCAAATTAAATCCTAAAATTTTTGTTTGAGGTTATGTTCTATTGTTTTGAACCAAACGATACATCGAACCACTGTCGAATACGATCCATTGATGTGTTAAAACGAATGAGAAGAGGGCGGAAAAATACAGGCGGCCCATGGGCGGCAAGTAGGTGAATCCGGCACTGTGAGGAACAATTGGAGATAACCAGGTGAAAATGCGATGTATGGAATACCGATGGTGAAACGTCCAAACCGCGTACCTCGTTTGCGGTGTTCAAAAATCTCTTCTACCATTTTATTTATTTTTTTTGAGGAGAACAAATCAACGTGATTCTTTGTAGTTTTCACAGAATTTTCCTCGCACAGAGAAGAAAAATCATGGACATTTTGAAGAAGTAACGCTGAATAGTTTTTTATTAAAAAAATACAGTATGACAAGAAGTCTGCTACGATATACTTGGTTTCGGAGTTTCACCATCGATATAGTACATCTACACTAGAAAAGTTGTGGCTTTATTAGAGTTGAAGTTCAGTGGCTGAACAACTATTTCAGTTTTAAATATTCGCACTACGTAATCTGAAATACTTTGTTATTAGTTTTTAAAGAGGAAACTCTTTTTAATTAAATGGTGTTCATGGATCACATTTAACCAATAGACTTTCGATTATTGTCATTGAATTTCATAATCGTGAAATTTAATCAATTTTATAACCTTTAATAAAAAGCGTCTGATACCTACGACTCTATCTTATTGGTCGAAAATACTACAATGTAATATTAAATAATTTATCATGTATTTATTTATTTAGTTATTTACGAGTTTAAAATTTCCCCATTTACAGGCGCTGAGTTGTATATATTTCCTTAGTTTCGTTGTCCAAATTCTCTTTTACTATGGGGTACTTCAAAGGATATTCTTAAAATTAGGCTGGGTGCTGCAATCAACTCTGGGTACAACCGTCATTGAATCAGTAAATGGCTGCGCCAGCGTCTTCCTAGGAATGGTAATTGATTTTGATTTTCAAAACATTCAATCATTAAGAGATCTTTTAAACAATCAAGGGATACTTTTGTTAAATGTGTAATTCCTCTTCCAATTTTCCGTTAGCCAGTTTTTGAAGCATTACTTGCCATGTTTGATATGCAAACCTGTGTCATTCAAGCTTGGACAAATAATTTTAAAATATTGCCAAGATAAGAGGATAAATGAACTGATCTGAAGACAATTCGTGTTAACACGCAGAAGTATGCCCTTAAGTTAGTTGGCTGCATGAGTCTTAATAAGAATTAATTTTAATCCACGTGCATTAACAGCCGCCCAAAATTAAATTTTTTTGATCAAAAATCTCGTGAGGTACTGAGTATTACATTGTGCCACATACTATCCTCTTTTAGATGTGCCAAACAAAGTCCTGCCTGTTGAGCGCTAAAAATGTAAATCCAGCCCTTCTTGTGCTTATTAAATTGTAACGTTATTACCGGTTTTCAAGATTTGTTTTTTAATAAACTTTTTCAGACAGAGGCTCCCATTTTAGTTCAGCCGTATTTGAAGGATCTCACCGTCTCAGAACTTTATGCTGTCATGCATAGCGGATTTTCAACGGTTGCTGGTAATATTATACATACATATTAATGTACAGAAGATATCTACATATATATGCAGATATTTTTTCATTTATCACCGTCCAATTTTTACCCATTCAAATTTTTGATTAGTTAGCACAGCGAAATATTTTGGGATGCGAAGATGACATTTTTCACTTGAAAAATAAAAGAGCATGTTTTTATTGCTCTCCAACAAGTGACCTTTCCTTCTCAAATAATTCAAAGTGTCATGAGCCAAGAGAGGTCAGAAAGGGCTTCAAAATGTGTGTGAATGATGAAGCGAACGTAGGTAAGCGCTCTTGGATATAAATAACGAATGTGAGGTCAGTAGCACTTGACTTTGAAACAGATCTAAAACACTGACTTCAGTACTCTCAGGCACTGAGGTCGGCAAAGGCAAACATTTGAAATTTTTACCAGAATTGCCCTTAGTTGAAAAAAATATCGATGATCTGATATGACTCATTCATCTTTTTTGAGGGGCACGAAAAATTCACCTTTACTTACACAAGTGACCAATCGTCAAACATTCATTTCGACTCCACTTGACCCTACCTTTTTCGAAGAATAAATAATTTTATTAAACCTTATCAGATAGCCTGATTGTTAAAAATAAACCGCACCAGTCAATGGACGAATCATGTAGCAAAAAAAGAATCCTTTTCTAGAGATTTAGCTTCCATCATTAGATTTTATGAAACAAAAAATGTAAATCCATCACTGGTGTAGTAAGCTTTTTGGCGTCCTTACCTCTAGGTAGAGAAAGAGTATACAAATTTTATAACTTATATTTTAAGAAAACAAATATTATGTATGTAAAATTCGCTTCGCGTTGATAATTTGGTTATCCATGTTTATCTCGTTACATTACAGGTACTGTTTTCGCAGCATACATATCCTTTGGAATTCAGCCAGCTCATATAATAACTGCATCTATTATGGCAGCCCCAGCAGCCCTGAGTTATGCCAAATTGCTATACCCTGAAACTGAGAGCTCAAAAACAAAAGTTGATAATATGCGCGACTTGAAGAGGTAAGGATAGATTTGAGCTTCCACATCTACGACATAAATCTCTAATTCCACAACTTAAAATGGCCATACAAGTTAAAAAATGTTGACAAAAAGTTTTCATCATTGTCCAAAAATGCCATCAATTTCATTTTCATGTCAGATGGGGGCGTGAAACTACATCAAAAACCGGAAATTTATAATCCTAAACCTAAAATACTAGAATGTTTAATAGCTTTTCCGCGAGGGTAAATTTTACTCATTTGCAAACCTCGAAGCATGAAAATTCCGGTTCAGTTTTGCATTATTTTTGTTTTTTGGCCCGAAGTTTTTGTTCGTTTTTTTCCCCATAAAAACTGGATAGTCTCATATAACAATTTTTTTTGAGACTGACACACACGAGTTAGAAAGTTGGCCTTTGAAGCTAGGGATGGAAATTTGCAACCCTGCGTGTACCGAAGACGTGTTTTTCAGTGTCACAATCGATGGCTTGAAATTGCTTCATATTCTGCCGTGCTAAGCAAGAACGCCGTAATTCCATCAAGATTTTCCCGCGTTTTTTGGAACTTAACACTTCATAAAATAAAAACTGTTTTACCCATGCACCTCAAATTTTCAGGTTACATTTTTGGTGGTGTTTGCGAAAGAATTCCGTAAAAACATTGTCCCAAGGTATCCAAGTTTGGTGCTATAATACATTGTTCCCAAAAAATTTAAAATAGCGTTTACGGCGTTTTTGCGTTGCACGGTAGTATTCTACGCATGTGATTGGTATGAAAATTTTATTTTCAGCGAGGAAAGGAGTGTGATTGACGCGGCTTGCAAAGGTGCGATAGCTGGATCGGAAATGGTCTTCGGTATTATTGCCAGTATAATTGCAGTTGTATCATTTATAGCATTCATCGATCATATCATCATTTGGCTGGGTCTTCTGGTCGGCTTCGAGGGCATCAGCCTGCAGGTAGGATACAGACATTTATAAATGTATACATAGTTAGCGAGTACATGATAATGTTAGCCAAGAAGATTGACGTCGGGATCAAGGTTACAATATCAATACGTATAGTTACACACGGAAGATTTTGGCATGCACCTCCATAGAAGGAGCACCTTGAATGATTTGCTTCAGGAAATATACAGTGTATCGATCGTAAAAAAAAGAAAAAAGATGAGACACCTGTCTGCATTGGTGCTGCTGCTTTCTTTCCAGCACAAAATTGACTTACTCATCCCACGAGGAGGTACCCTTGGAGCTCAAGAAAAATCGAAAGAAGGACCCCCAAAGATTTTGAAAAATCCACAGTCTCTTACGCTCCATTTTCATATATTCAATATAATCACTGTATTCAGTATACTGCCACAAAAAACACTTCACTATAAAAAGTGTATGAATATAGGAATGTAGCATGCGAAAGCTGTTTATTAAACGTATCGTTATGAACATGAGATTTAAACAAAAGATGTATCCGGGGTGGGGAGGGGGACGAATAATGTATACTTTACTTAGTCATTCCAGTATGATGGATTCCCCCTTTTAACAGTAAGGGATATCATAGTTGAAGTACAAACAAAATCGAGCTGTAATTCCCTCAAAAGTTGCTCTGGACATGAAAAACTCACAAATTTGTTCAATCGAAGCTTACAGAACGAGTTGAATGTGTGTTTTTCAAATATAAGCGCTCCGTGGAATGTTTGTGGCCTATGCGGCGAGATTGAAGGCGAACTTCAAACGACGATACCAATCAATGGGTTCACACATAGTTTGGCTCTATCAAAGCGTTGGAGCGCTATGATTGTGTGTTTTTCGAATACAACTATTCGAGCTCCACGGTGTTTTTGCTGCCTATGCGGAAAGATTGAAGGCAAAAATCGAGTAAATGGCTGTTGAGGTTAATGGAGGGAGATAAATGTGTATTGTCCGAGGAGATAACTGTTCGCGCTCTCCTGTGCAGGCTTGTTGCCTATGCAACAAAATTGAGGCGAACTTCAAATGGGCGCTATCTACCAATAGATTCAGGTATCATCAATAGGTTAGGCAGATTGTGGGATCATGGAGCTTGTGTATTAAAGATAAGAATGTAATAATTATGATATCGAAACCGTCCATCCCGGAGCTTTCAACAAAGATAGATGATTGAGGTATCGTATTTTGCGTGTTAATTAAATTAAAAGAGAAAGTCTTGCCTTTCCACGCAATGTTGTTTATTACAAGTTGTTACAGTGGATAACAACGTGTGTGGTAAACATCATTGCGTGTAAAGGCAAGACTTTCTTTTTTAATTTAATTAAAGATAGATGGTTGTTCGATGACTTACAAAGTGCATTTTGTAGATAGGTTTTTTAATTATCGATAATCCGAGTTTAATTCTTTGTTTATTTTATTGCAGTACATATTGTCGGTGGTCTTTGTCCCTCTGACGTTGATGATGGGAGTGCAGCCGTCAGAGTGTCACAGGGTAGCCGAACTCATTGGCATAAAAACTACTGTGAACGAATTTTTAGCATATAAACAATTAGGAGAGTACAAGAACAAGCATTTGCTCTCGGTAAGTACTCATCACTGATCAAAGCGTTGAGGGTCGAATTTCTACGATGATTAATCGGCATAGAAATACGAGGAAAGCATAACGTGCTCCGACGTAAAGGATAGAAATGGCGCCACACATACAATTCGTTTCATACACATTTTCTGAGTGAGTGATTACACAAATAATATTCTCGATTATTAGAATAAGGAATTGGACGTATTTATGTTAGAAGGAGGTATATATGGATGAACTAAATAAAAAAGACAGTGGCGTGGCGTGCTTTGCGATATATCGATTGTTATGCCATTTAAACCTATGAAAAAGGATCGATAATCAGGGTGCTCGCAGCGAACACCTCAATAATCGATTCTTTACCATAGGTTTAGGTGGCAGAACAATCGATACATCTCAATTCACGCCACGCCACTGGAAAAGAAACTACGAAGCGCGCTATAACCTTCTGTTTCTGTGAAAAGTAAAATGTGATTTCCCGCAGATGCTTAATTTTTGAACTAAATAACAAGTATGTTGTAACTAGGGTTGAAACTACCGTAAGATTATATCTGTATTCTTTTAGGAATATCACACTAACGAATCAATGTTAATATTTTTACCCTTTCCCTTTTCTAAATGCCAATATATAATATTGCATTTGTGTATTTTTATTTTTTCAACTAACAGCCGAGGTCAGAAGCCATAGCAACATTCGCTCTTTGCAGTTTTGCCAATCCGAGTTCGGTCGGGTCAATGATAGCGACTCTTTCTGTGTTATGCCCGAGTCAAAGGGAAAATGTCACCAATCTATCGATCAGAGCCTTTATCGGAGGCAGTATAACTTGCTTCATTACCGCTTGTATCGCAGGTAAGACTAAAAATATGTCAAATCTCTTTTTTTATTTATACTTCTTATCGTAAAATCTCAGATCTTCGTTTCCCAATCAAAAATACGTAGCTGTATTGCAATATATTCTCCGGAAAATTCTCTTTTCGCCAGGAATTTTTTGGGCGTTTCCGACTGAATATTTTGCTGATTTTTTTTCTGAGTATACGCAAAAGTCAGCCAAATTTTGACCAAAAATTTCAGTCATATTCTTGGTAAGCATTCAATTATTAGGGTAAATTTTGCAATGTCAGAATGGAGTCACGTTCCATCGTCTCGAAAAAGACAAATTATGACTTCTGACGTGACATATTTTTTGTTTTTCGCTTGAGATTATAAGCACATTTTTCGTCTTTTTGCAGGCCTTTTGTATCCGGAAGAAGGGTTTGGTACGGATTTCTAGTGTGATAATGAACCGATGACAAATTTGTACAGGAAGTTTTTATTTTATTTTTACGTCAAAAATGATCTAACTAAAAAGACTGTATAAAAGATTTTAAAATACTCTTTTACAATGTTCCAAATATTATGTATACTTTTTTAATAAAACATTTCTATACGAGAAAGCTCTTTTCCATTCCGTCCACCTGATTACCATCTCACGACGCGCTGAACGGAAGCAAAAATGCCCAGTAAACATGGCTGGATTAAGGGGGTGGCCACATGGGCCGCGGCCCATGGCGGTAAAATGTAGGGGGCAGCAAATTTTGCAATCTTTTTAAATGTAGGTATCAAAAAAAGAGGAAAAAATCGGATTCAGAAAATAAATTACAAACGAGAAAATGCGACAATATCTTTAATTTCCTGAGAGTAAAAGTATATTAAACATCTTATTTTGTCGTCTTACGGTGATGCAAAGGACAACACAGACCTTTAATTAGTCGAGTTAACAGAGAAACCAAACACGCAATTTGACCTTGAGCGGATCGGCGCAGAGAGCAATGATGACGAGGACTAAGATAAAAAGGAGAAGCCTTCGGCGCGGCGGTCGTCATGAAACGCATAGCGCCTACAAGACTGTATGAATACTTCACGCATTGCGTCAAAGACACTGCGGTTAGCAGCAGTCGGCGTGAAACGCATAGCGCCTACAAGACTTCATGAATACTTCACGCATTGCGCCAAACACAGGGCGGTCGGCGTGGCGCAGCGGCAGGAGTTAAAATTATTAAACCACATTTGTGTTTGTTCTTTTTCCTTAATTTTTTCGTTCGTTTGTTATGAATGGAAGGCCTTGTCCAAACAGCGGTGGGTTTACGGAACTTAACTTTCGCGTCAAGTTCCGTGAAGTTTTGTTAGTGTTTACAGGGCTTTCACAAAAATTGTGCCAACAAGAGTGAACACGTCTCAACACCCCTCCCCTACCAGCACGTTCCCTTAACGAATTAGAGGGGGGCGGAAAATTACAGGCGGCCCATGGGCGGCAAGTAGGTAAATCTGGCCTTGCTAGTAAGGTATCCCTTCTAACCACGGGCTCTCCATAGCTCCGGCATTGGTAACCATATGAGATACAGTGTGTATTACACCACAGGTGTAAATAATGACTTTTTCTGATTTGATATTTGCATCTTGAGAGTTGTAATTCTTTCCGCAAGCTTAATAGAAAAATAGACATGATTGATCCGTTTTTAGAACCGTTCATCTGCACGTCTTATAATATGATTTTGAATATTTTATTTTATTTTAGGGTAGAACAGAGTGAAAGAAATACAAGAAAAAAGCTGCCTCCAGCCAATACCTAGGTCATAAAAAAGTGCATACAAATATATACCCTTTACGCCGGTCCGTTTTACATAATGTATAAAAATTGAAGGCGCTCCTCAGGTATTGTTTCAGCGCGAACAAGATATGTGTGTTAACGCTTGAATAATGCAACCATTCGTACTCTGTAGATGTCTAGATTGCATAAGGTGAAAATGGAAGGCACTCTGGCCTTTCTTAACTTCACAATGCTGTTCGCAGAAAATCAGTCATTAAGACGAAAAGAAAAGGACCAAAAACTGCAGAAATCCAGATTTGACCGGCCCCTGTCACGGTGGCTTTTGCAAATATACGTCTCGCACCATACAAAACAGAGACGATATAAGTGTCTTATTAAAGAGAACCAGCACTAACAATCTGAGTGACGCAACTAGGTGGGGCAAAAGTTAATTTTGAGGTCAACATTACTTTCCGCCTAATATTATAGGTAATTGATGAAAAACTGGTTATAGCCATAACATTCGCCGAATGGTGACTGGTAATTGTTTGGATGAGCACTTTGCAGTGGGAACTTTTGCAAATTAGGTTGTGACTGTCAACCAATTGGACGTATTTCTGCCAAACGGAACTATGTGCATTATGACGTGAGCCCTGTTATGCATAAATTCTTGTGGGTCTCAGGGCTCATATCTTAATGCACATAGCTCCGTTTGGCAGAAATACGTCCAATTGATGATTGATGGGCAACTTGTTGAGTATAAATTCCGCCAAATGATGATGAATGAACGTGGGGGAAAGTACTTTGTTAAACAAGTTCTCACAAATTAGGTTTCGAAGCTTAAAGCAACCACTCAACTCTTTGGTCATCAGTTATCATTTGTTGAATATCGACGACTCGCGCCAAAAGGGAATTTTGTTTTTCCCATAAACTGCCACTGGACTGAACTGAAGCGTTCACTTCGAAGGTGACTTTTACACAATAGGGAGGACAGCAGTCTTGGGTTTCTAAAATATCTATTTTGTCTGAACTCAACTATGGCTACCCGGATAGAGGTGTGCCTTAGTGTTTAAATTTTTAATTAAAAGTAGGGGTATATTATTTGCGTTCAGAGAAAAATTATTGTTCTCCCCAATTCCAATAGAAAAAATTAAAACGCCACGTGTTTCTCTCAGAGAATGTTATCAACTGTGTTCTATCAAGTAGATCAAGTAGATCAAAAATCACTGTACGGGTGAGCCGTACAGTGATTTTTTCAATGCGCACTGCTTGACAGATTCTATACCGAATATTTTACGAATTATGATCATCAGTTTAGATGGATTTTTTGCACTGAAGATATCACTGTAAGTACTCGTTATTTTACATGCCAAAATTGCTAATTTCCTTTTAATATCCTTGGAAGTAAAAAGGCGTTGTATGCTGTTTTGATTAAATGCTTTGCGTCTTGCTTCGTTGTTGAATTTTTAAAAATTACAACAGTATGTCATCATCTGCTACCAAAGAATTTCATTTCTTGCTAGTTATTTGACTGAATTCATGAAAACTAGTCTATGTTTTCATGCTCGAATTAGGGCAACTCTGTTTCAGTGCTGGGTCTATACATAGAGTATGGGGTACTCAGTGTACAGCTTGGCAAATAGCTGTACAACATAAATAAATTTTCCAAGATATGATAAATATCGCAGACAAGTAGCGATCGCCTACAATTTGCAAGCCACTATAGATAAATAGAAAAGCAAGCAGTTCAGAAATGTTTGAAAAAAATCAGTATTTTTCCATAAAATGGAATAGATACTTTCTCCTTCGTAAAAGTATGTTAAAGCAACCACCGCAATCGTACGAGCGTATACTAACATCAACGTACTGAACTCAGTGCGGATCGGACATGCAACTAAACTAACTTCGTGGCAAAGCGTAGAGTATCACGCAAAAACGAAGGCGCTCCGAGCCGAGATCGTGTCTTGGAAGTCGTATACACAGAAGATATCTCATTACACCAATTTGCTTGATCTGTCGAGACAACATGGCCCTCTCGCACATTACAAGCGAGTGCTACTCGCCTGCGATTTGGATATGTTTTCGTGTTGCCGTAAAAAAAGAAATAAAATGTTTGAAGAAACCATAAAATCAACCAGTGGGTTGTTGAAAATTGGGACTTATTAACAGCCATTCAACTGGAAACTTGTCATAGACCATTAATAGTCTGATAACACGGTCTATAAATTGTAAATATCGCGAACTGCGCAGTGGGAGGCTTTATTGAGGAAGATACTTTTTTTTTTCTTAAAATCGACTTTGTTTGGTTGCATTTCATTACTTTATGACCCCTAAAACACTCGGCCATTTGTCTGAGCTGTTTTCGGAGCTCTACCCGGCCAAATTCAATGATTTTTTGGTTCTCAACAGGTTATTAATATATCACATTCCACTATCTTTGAGATTTCAAATTATGACCCAGGCTATATACTTAAAGCCGCTCGACAGCTCTCTCGTCAGGTATTAAGCTGCGTAGTAGTTAAGGCACTCCTTTGTGCCTACATAAATCTATTTGATAAAGCTAGAATCGGCCTCTGCTTTTTTCCGCACAAAAATATAGAACAACATTAATTACCTACAACAATACAACATTAATTATATATGTGAATTGAAAATCTCCTGCAAAGTAAGGCTTACATCAAGCTTCTGTTGATTATTTTTCATAAATTGGTAGAGACAAAAAACACTTTTTACTAAAGTCATTAAAGTAAACGCTCCGTCGTTAGGAATGCTCTTGAGGTAGTTACGTCTGGAGATTCCGTTGAAGTGAATACTATAAAAGAGACCACTTCTACTGAATCATTAGGTGGGGGCAGAAATTAATTGGAGATAGCAAAGTGCGGACGGGAAACTTCTGAAAATCTCGATAAAGCTTTGAAATTGACAAAAATTTCCTGCAAAAGGTCATATTTCCTGGAAAAATTAGCAAACCTTAGCCAGGCAGCATTGAGAAACGCTGTTCTTCGAATCTAGTCGAGGCAAGTTTAGGCCCTGTCCAAACGAGCGTGCCTCGAGGAACTTATTCGGCGAACTGCTCAGTTCCCGGAACTTGTTCCTTGAAAGGAGGGATGCTGTCCACACGAGTTCGCCCGAACTGGAACCGGAACTTCAATAAAACTATACAATTATTGCAAAATAATAGATTATTACGGCCGCCAAAGTAACAAAAATAAATGTCAAGACATGTAAAAAACGTAAAAAACAAAAACAAACAAATTCACATCAAAAGAAACATACGTAGAAGCTCGGAGTACGGGGAGAGTTCCGGGTTTAGGAGGAATAAGTTTTCAGCTCAGCTAAAACTTGTTCCCGGAGCAAGTTCCTCGAACCGCGCTCGTGTGAACAAGGCCTTACAGACAATTAATTTGTCTTAATTTCAATATTTCCAATATTGTAATATTTAAACGTTGTGCATAATTAAATAGTTGAATTAAAACAAAAAAATTATTGTGAAAACTTTCAGGGAGTCGTGAGGTTTTGAAACTTGACACTCAACTTTTTATGAAATTTTAGATGGCTCTTCTGCCCTTTGGTATTCGACGGCGCCGTATCCCAATCTCTCAATGCCACGACAGTGAAGGGACCTCCATGGAGAATCCTGTTCTTCGGCTCCGACGATTTCTCTTTGAGAACATTGAGTGCTCTCACCGACGAGTTGTAAGTTCGTTCATACGTTGTACATGTACTTAAAGATAGTATGCGGTTACGGGGACAAGTGGTCCTTACCCTCCAGCGAAGCATGATTTCCTCGTGCACTCTGCACACGAGGCTTCACCGGAACGTGCTGAGTAAAATTCATCTTAACGCAAAAACTAAAAGAAAAAAGGAGGAGAAAAAATTTTCATTTTTGTATCGCGGATTAATTGAAATGGATGCACGTATAGTACGTGCATCGAATTAATAGTTAGTTAGTTAGTATAATTTTAAGACATTCAGCGTCTCTAGGCTATAAACGTCTTTACAGATAATTTTGAAAATGGGAGTATAAACGAATATTTAGATTTTTAAATTAAAAGAGGTGAAGAGTTTTAGAATTTTGGTGGTAATATTGGGTTCATTGCATGTAAGTGGGTTTGTATTTCTGTTGATTGTGGGGGAGTAGATCTGTGATTGGAGATATCGGAGGGCAGAGCAGTCCATAAGTATGTGTTTGATGATTAGATGTGATGAAATACAGAAGTGGCAGATGGGTTGATTTTCATGATCAAAACGGACACACTAAGATGCAAATTACTATACAATTAATTCACGTAGACGTGATTCCATAAAGATTTTGAGGTTTTAGACTGGAGATTAAGCAAAGCACCCCAGTAGCGTGGCGTGTTTTGAGATTTATCGATTTATCCACCATAAATTTGTGGAAAGGATCGATACGTTTAATATTAACCGAGATATGTCGCTTTGAAAAATTCGGTTTATGACGTCATCCACCGCGGTCATTGGTTTCTTCCACTTAAACCTTGCTTTCACCAGTCGGCATAACGCAAATTTGCACAGGTTACTCGCAGTGGAACTCGGATGTAAGCAAGGTGGAAGAAACCAAGGGTGTCACTACCGCGGTGGATGACGTCATAAACAGAATGTTTCAAAACGCGATATCTTGGCTAATATCGAAACCAGCGCAACGGACCCATTAATTACTTGCTTGTTATGTTCTTTATCATTTAAAGTAAACAAAGTAAGAAATTAATAAGCAAATTGGACCTGATGTTTATCGACGACGAGGATGTGGTTTGGAAGTACGCTTACGAGCATCGGATCAACAGGATCGCTTACCCGCCGGAATTCCCTACCGAGCTGCGAGACAAGTACGATGTAGGGATCGTCGTTTCGTTCGGAGAGATCCTCCAGGATGATCTCATCCCTGAATTCCCTCTGTAAGTACCAATTTTATTTTATTTTTCAGGATCAGAATCAGAACGCAGCGATGGTCAATGGTGATTATAGCATGTTTGCAAAATTGTTGATACTCTATTTCAATCTTTTAAATATATGGATTCTAGATGAGGCTGCCTCGCTTTGAATCGATTGTTTAACAAACATTTACATTGAGAAAAAACAATATTGTCCACTTGCAAGAATCGTTACCGGCTATGGTGAAAGTTGGACAGATTGCCATGATAATGAAGATGTTGCATGTGTGAGGAATTTGCGATTTGGCTATTGATTTTTATGTAAAAGTTCGCGAGAAACACGATGGTACCACTGGTTTTCTCTGAAACCAACTCCCAAGCTCAAAAAAAGCTCTCAAGTTGAGGCCAAAATGGAGGGGATATTCCACGCTATCCCGAGAGTCCACCTCTACATCAAGACAAACTCTCCATGCAAAGATAGGGAGCAAATACATTAGCAGGGTAGTCGTATGTTTTTAGTTGTCCCCAAATAAAGTGGCAACCCTGTCAATTCATTTGCTCCCTATCTTTGCATGGGGAGTTTGTCTTGATGTAGAGGTGGACTCTCAGAATAGCGTGGGATATCCCCTCCATTTTGGCCTCAACTTGAGAGCTTTTTTTGAGCTTGGGAGTTGATTTCAGAAAAAACCAGTGGCACCATCGTGTTTCTCGCCAACTTTTACATAAGAATCATTAGTCCAATCGCAAATTCCTCACACATGAAACATCTCCATTACTGCTACAGATCTACCGGAAATCGGAATGACATGGCTCCACACCTCGCGCCTTCAATTTTGTAGATGCACCACGGACATCCATCGAGCACGAATAGTCGTATCTCTGCGCCGTCATCAACGCACAACCTCTGTATCCCTATTTCTATATTGTGTTGGTTCCGTTTGTTTTACGTGTAATTATGTTTCAAGGGCTTCGTGAGCAACAAAGCCGAAGATAGGTGAGATGTAATCGGTAATCAGCGCAAGCGTCCAGCCCACTTACAAACTGGGGCTCTTAAACTGGCATCAATTCTTCTATTTCTCAGCCATTTCTGCACGGAATTCCTAGAAAATTTCAAGATCTGATCTGTAATGTATCTCGAACACGTCGGTCACCTTCGAAGATCGTCGGGCCGACGGTTTTTGAAAGGCAACAGTCAACAGTTCCATCGATGAGCCTCTTTGAAGCCCTTAGTTTGAAGGTGGCTGGACGCTTGAGCGACACTTCATTAACAGCATAGAGCAAGACATTGAGAGTTCACGTCTCGCGCCATCGCGCCTTCAATTTTTCCAATGCAACACGCACATTCATCAAGAACGAATAGTTGTATTTCGAAACAGTCATCAATGCGCGTCCTTTTCCTCTCTCTATTTCTATGTTGTGTTGGTTCCGTTTGTCTTGTGTGTAATTGTGCTTCATAGGATACGTGAGCAGCACAACCAAGGGAATCCTTTTCGTCAGACGGGTCAAACATCGAAACCCCGCGACCCTCGGTCGGCGGTTGAACCCTCGCTTGTTCCAGCGAGCCTTTGTCAGCATTTCTACACTCGCCTGGCGAGACGCCAATGCGTGCAAGAGAGACAGAAAACGCGCGAAAGAAGGGAACTTAAAATTTCCTCACTCAAAATAACAATGTCCTAAGTGCGAAACTACGTGCTTCCATTCACGATGCTGCAGACTTCCTATTATACATATACGTTGTTTTTTCTATGGAAAACCAGTCAACGCAATTTCTCGAAAGCTCTCGTGATTTTCCTTCTCTATTTGGCAAAATATTTTGCATTTTAAAACTAAATAAAGTTGTTCTAAAGCTCTATAGTGTTGGCTTGTCTCTCTTGGAAAAATAAATTAGAATCTGAAAATCTAATGCACCGTAATTACCTAAGATAGGTGGTTTTACACTTTGGTCATCGATATACTCCTGCACACTGAAAAAAAAGTATGGTGACATTTACTATGAGTCTACTTGATTTTTTACACAGTGATACTATTTAGTGGAAATAACCAGAATTATAGTAGTATTCGCCAGAACTCTGGTGATTCTTACCATAGTATGGTAAATGCCACCATAGAGTCTGGTGTTTATTACCATATTCGTATCACTGTGTCAGAGATGGTAAAATCTACCGGCATATTTTTTTCAGTGGTGGCTTCCTCAGAGGAAAAGAGTTATCTAAAGAACAACTATGAACTATGTACAACTAATACCCAAAATTATTGACGCACGGGTTGTAAGACAGTATGGTGGAATTTTTTAGCCAACGTGCGTTAAAAATTCAGCATAAAGCTGAAAATCTTAGTACAGAGGGAAATAGCTCACACACAAGCACAATTTCCCTCGAAGAGATACGCTGTTTACACTAGTAACGATCATCCAGGATTGCAAAATTTATTGATTTTAGAGATTGTATTGAGATTTTCAGCTTTATGCAGAATTTTTAACGCACGTTGGCTAAACAATTCCGACAAATTATGAATCCGGTCTTTTGACTATTTTTAAATTTGATTTTGCAGTGGTATCTTGGAGTCTCACCCAAGTTTACTGCCCAGATGGCGGGGAGAGACCCCGATTCCACACGCCTTGATGCATGGTGACAAAGAGACGGGTGTGACCATCATAAAGGTCAAACCATTGAACGGAGATCATGAAGGGTAAAGTGTCTTGAATATTTTAAGCTATCAATCTCATTAAAAGGAGGATCGCCCCTTGAAAGATCATCTTACGATTAATCACTCACGCTACTTTGTATTTTGGGAAAAATTTGCATTTGAATGCTCGAATTTCATGAAATATACAGAAAAATAACAAGAACTGTCTAAACACCGTCTAAGACCCTGAGAGGAAAGAAACCGTGGTACCGGAAAATTTAAAAATAAGATATCGATATTATTGCTTAAAGGAGTACTTTACCACAAGAAATTTAAACGGGCAACTTAAACCGAGGTTATGACAGTTGTAAGTTTATAGTTGGTAGTAGAAAAACGCAATGTAGCGAGGAAGGTGGCTAAAGTCTTAAGCTGCAATGTATAAGACTCAAAGCTGTCGTATCTTCCAGTGGCGTGGCGTGACTATATCCGGTAGGCGTTCGGTAGGAGTGTTAACTTTAGGGGGGGGAGGGTCAGAAAGGTTCCCTCCCCTTCCTTAAAGGGGGGTTCGGGGGGCCTCCCCCGGAAACTTTTTATAAAATGAAGCCGCAAGAACACGATTTTAACCCTTTCTGGTGAAAATTGTTCCGGTAAATTGCCATTGAAAATTTGTTCTTTTTACCGATCGTTTTCCTGTAATTTATTTTGTTAAATGATAACGTATTTTCGCAACACGCACCTGCAGAGAGAGGTGGGAGAGGGAGACTGGGAAACTGGGAGATGCGGCCCGCAGGTGCAGGGGGGGAAGCGGAGGGCGAATCGCGGCATACAGGAAATTCGGCGGTTCGCAAACCCCTGAGGACCACTGCTATAGGAAACAGCTGGACTGATGAGCGGCTTTCCTCTCTCGTTCTTTTCCCCTCTCTTTTCTCTCTGCTGTGTTCCCTCCGTGAGCGCGGTCCGCACTCGTCTCCGAACCCAATGCTCACGCTCCGCTCTGCGCCGCGCGCCGGTGCCTCTCCTCTCTCGTGTACCCTTTGCTCCTTCATCATTGCACCCAGGTTCTCTCTCCTCACCGTACGCAGATCATCCAGGTTCGGTATCGGTAGCCGGTACGGACCACGCGTCACAGGATTTTCTCTCTCCGCCGCGCCACATGCCGCTGTCGGAAGCCAAGCGCCCGATACTTATTTGCGATCTACTATTCTGTACCCTGTATTGCTTCCCACATTCTTGGCCATAATTTATTAATTGCTTCAAAATATTTTAGGGTGTTCGGCGAACACTGCGAACCTATGGACGCCACGCCACTGAGTATCTTCGAATCAAATTGTTTCTGTCTCCTGATTATTTAACCCTGTGTGATATTGTTCATTTTTCCGTCAACGGTTACATACCTACTCATACTGAGGTTCGCTTTAGCCACAAGACATTTAAATAGTAAAAATGTCCAAAAAGTCGTTAGCCCCAGCATCCGTGTCTAGCATGGCTCATAGGTTTTTGGACTCTTGACTTCATTGCATATCAAAATTTCTAATTAATTTTAACATTTGTCTAGCGAAAATCGCGTAAGTTCGAATACATAATGAAAAATGATAGACATTTTTAATAAATAGACATGGACAAAAATCTAAAGTTATAGTAGTAGGTAGCTAAATTTTCGGTTACTTCAAGAGGAAAATGATGTTTCACTGTCAAAATGATCATTAACGAGCATATATCACACAACATATTTTCTTAAATATTCCTTCTTTACAAACATTTCTCCTCGTCATTTTCAGATTTGACGCTGGAGATATTGTGAAGCAAATGCGAACGCAAATCGGCCCCCACGAATTTGCGCCAGAGCTGCACAATCGCTTAGCGGATGAAAGTGCCAATCTAGTTATGGACGTCATAAAAAATCTCCCTAAGATTGTTCAGAAGCCAAAACCACAGGAAACCAAAAACGTTACGTTTGGTAAGTATAACCCTTACGATCATTATTATCGTAAATATTACTCGTGCATTGTTTAAATAATCCAACTCTTTTACCAATCTGCTTATCAATTTGAATGTTAATATAGAACTTATATTCTTGCTCTTAGCGGGTAAAATATCTCTAAATAGGTATAATGTAACAATGGTGAAACTAGGAAATCACGTATGTGGGGTTTTAACAAATCCGCAAGACTTGTTTGTACTGCTATAAATCGCCAAAAACATTTGAAGCTCTCAATACGACCCAGAGAGCATACACAGATAGGTTTGAAGAAGTAATGGAAACAATTGAAACACACAAGTGCGTAAGTTGATTAAGCAATTTTAGGATTCGAATAGCCCAGTTTCAGGACATTTTGTCAACGATTTTTGTCCAGTAGTTTACGCCCACACGTAAAATAAGCAACGGTGACTTAGTCCAAGCGTTATATTTTAGTCGGTATGTGAAATTATATTGACAATATGGAAATGAGAAATTGAGAGAGAAGGAGGTGTTGTTATGGTTGCTCATTTTCTAAATGTAATGTTATTACTTTCTCCTTTTGAATCATCTTTTTAAATTGTCATTGGTGAATATTTGGTTTTATTTCTATCCTTAAAATATTCGATGTACAATATACCCTATATATGTATGGGTACTTTTTTATTTTTTTAATTTTTTCCTTTACGAAATTATTACTTCATTTTGAAAACATTTATATTTTTAAAACTTGACAAATATTTGTAAAACCTTTTCCAAGCGACATTAATCTCGATAAGCCGCAGTTGTGCCAACAGAAACTGCAAAAATGAATAAAAGAGGAAAAAAAACCAAGAAGCACGCAATCTTTAGTCTTAACCCATTTGTACATCGATCTTTTAGAGTCAAATACGTCAAATTTTGAGCGTTTGGTTGCGCGTACACCTCGCTGCAGTACAGTAAAAGCACAAAATGTAATAGAAACAAATTAAAGTGCTTTGGAAATCATTAAATTTGACACGAAACCACCAATATTTAAAAAACATACATTATATTATTATTCTCCTTTGATAAATTGATACATATTTTTCCCCATCAATTTAAAAGAGAATAATCAATGTAGAGTGTGCGAACATTTCAAACGAGTCAAGAAACGCTGACTATGCGAGTATAAATATTTAAGCCTAACAAAGCGGAGCGGCGTGCTGCCAGCGCGAGAGGCTCACTGGCGCCTACAAACCTAAGTGGATACTTCACGCATTGCACAATGCTTGAAGTATCCACTTAGGTTTGTAGGCGCCAACGCGCGTTTCGCGCTGACCGCCCGCCAGCCGTGCGGCGGCGCCTGCACTCCTGCAGCAACTATTTCACAACAGAGGTGTTACAGTGTTATACGAGATTGAACGTGACTTGAAATTGAAGAATGACAGGCATCCTTTAAAAGTACAGATCTTTCCTCGCAAAACAAATCAAGATACTTATCGTACACTGGAAAATTCTAAGAGCCTTTAGCTGAGGCAAATATAGAGGTTCATCCGGTTCAGGTATAAGAAGGTGGGAAAATCATGAGAGATAATTAAGTCCTGATACACCAAAGAGGTGTAAAGAGTTTTAGTGAATTTTGTCTCATGGAATTGACACTCCCCTATTTTTACCAAAACTCTCAACTATGTAATTATCTCCGTTGGACCAAACAGACAAAACAAAAAAAAAACAAGTAAACCCTCATTCTTCCAAGAAATTTTACATTTTCATCCAAAAACGTCGTGAGCATTGTCGTTTGTATTTATGTGTGGGCCAATTAACTTTGGTTCTCAACTGGCACGTGGACCAAAATCCCGTGCCAAAAAAACGCGTGGACGTAAATTACTGGGAAAAACAGGTGCGCGGACAAAAAATCGTTTACAAAATGTCCTATAACCAATAGCCCTCTTTCGCTCATTTAGATAAAACTCCGGGTACAAATATGGAGAGTTCACATAGGATACCCATCTGCGGCCATTTGTAGTGGCTGCACATGTTCTCTGACATTTCACCTACTTTTTCACTGAGAAAATGACGATAATCGGCAACATTACTAGGAAGAAAATATTTCGGTAATCGACGTAGCTACAAGAAAAACATGTAATTTTAGAGGATCCTGAGAGTGGGTATAACTACGGGGGAAATTATTCGTAATTTCATACGTTTTCCTATTAATTTATCTCGCAGTGTACGGAAAAATTGGAGGTTCCATCCTGACTCATTCACAAATATTTCAACGATAATCGACGTAACCACAAAGGAGAAAAGGAAGAGGCAATACGCTGAGTGCATGGTAATTTTACTTATCGACGGTGAAAGTCGGCAATCACATAACTCGATTTGCGACGTCGCAGACTTCCTGTCATACTTTATTCTTTAAACAGAAAACTACTCAACGGTAATTCCTTAAAACTGCCGTGATTTTTCTTCTATGTGCGAGGAAAATTCTGCAAAAACTGCAAGGAATCATGTCCATTTGTTCTCCTTTAAAAAAACAACATAGTTGCGGAGATTTTCAGACACCGCAAACGAGTTATGTGATTGCCGACTTGCACCGTCGTTATATTACTTTAGCCGAGGTAATTGAAATTATCATGTACTTAGAGTATTGCCTCTTCCTTTTCTCTTATTTTATCTTATGTAAAACTGTCAGCATGTTCCAATATGACGTAATTACAGGAAAAACTCGTAATTTTACAGGTTCCTGAGAATGGGTATAACTATGAGGAAACTTATTCGTAATTTCAAACGTTTTCCTATGTATTTATCCCGTAGTGTACGGAAAAATTGGTTCCATCCTGACTCATTTCCATATATTTCAATCAGCACTCTCACTGTTCGTTTAACTTTACTATAGCTCCGCTGCTGCAGCAAGAGATGTCGTGGGTCGTCTGGAAGAACTGGACCGCCGAGCAGATCTACAATCGGCACCGCGCACTGTCGCACGTTTGGCCGGTAGCGACCATCTGGAAGTGCTTCGTCGTGAAGTTCCACAATTTCACCGTCGTCCCAGCCGCCGAAGCCATCGGCCTGGACATCATAGTCGCCGCTACGAAGCCACCGACCTCCACTCCCAAGATGGAGGAGGAACCTCATAACCTTCAGGCGAACCCTGGGAATCTCCAAAACCCGGACGAGGCACCCGGAGAGTTCCTGGACATGGAGGCGGAATTCGGGAATCTGGGACGAATTCTTGAGCCGGAGGCAAGGTCCGGGCATCTCCACGTCCTTCAGGTGAAGATGGGTCAACAGGGCACTGGGTATCGCCGGAAGCCGAAGAGGATCACCACGCGGCGCCCACGAGGGCGTCCGACGACGACGCCCAGCGACAGTGACGAAGAGTTGTTCGGGGCCGTCGACCTGGAGGCGGCCCAACTCCCGAACGTGACGGACACCCACGAGACACCCAAACAAGCGTGGCAGCGCTGGGTCAAGAAGGTCTACCAGCCGCCCACCACTCTAGACCCTAGGAATATCCCGCCCGAAACATGGCTGAAGCCGGGGCTCGTCTTGTTCGATTGGAGTGTGCAGGCGCTGAGGGTGATGTGCGTGGGCGGTGGGCAGTTGTTGGTTCCGAGCGTCACCGTTTCCAGGAGGAAAACCATGGACGCGCTAAGTTTCCACAACGGGTTTCTGTCCAGGACCAAGCCTTATTATAGGGTGTTCAGCGAGTATGGTCATTTTAAGGGCGAGGACTCTACTAGACCCCCTTGGGACATAGTCACCCGGAGGCCGATGCGCAAGGGGCGGGGGCGAGGACGAGCGAGAGGGTAGTTTTTGAATTAAATTAATAAAGTCGTTTTTCGTCATGTGCGAACCCCCCTCCCACTCCGGAACTTAAGCTTTGTTGCAACAATTACTAATTATTCCCGATGTCCCAACCTTTCGAATTTTTTGTTTTTGTTTTTAACCCAAACAAATTCCCTGGTAGTTGTGTGGTCCGTCATCTTGTAATCCAACGTTTAACACTTTTGCTTTCCTAGCACTAGAGATATATACTTCAGCGAGTATGGTCATTTTAAGGGCGAGGACTCTACTAGACCCCCTTGGGATATAGTCACCCGGAAGCCAATGCGCAAGGGGCGGAGGCGTGGGCGAGCGAGAGGGTAGTTTTTTTAAATTAAACGTAGGATTTTTTACATTATTATACCAACTAAACATTGATCATGCAGATCTGCGGGTCGATTTTTATATCGATATCGAATGACCATGTTCGATAAAAAGCATAGTTGAGATAGAGCTTTATCGAGCAGGATGTCGTTCGGGGCCGTCGACCCCGAGGCGGCCCAAATCCCGAACGTCACGGACACGGACACCCACGAGACGCCGAAACAAGTGTGGCAGCGCTGGGTCGAGGAGCTCTACCAGCCGCCCACCAACCTGCACCCTGGGGATATTCCGCCTGAAACAGGGACTGACAGGGCTGAAACAGGGACTTGCCTTGTTCTACAGCAGTATGCAGGCGCTGAGGGTGTGGTGCTTGTGGGCAATTGGACTGAGTTCAGTGGCGTGGCGTGAATAATCGATTATCGATATCTCGCCATTTGAAGCTATGGTAAAGAATCGATTAATGAGGTGTTCGCTGCGAACACCCTGATAATCGATCTTTTTTCATAGGTTTAAATGGCATTACAATCGATATATCGCAATTCACACCACGCCACTGCAACCCACATTTTGGAAAAAATCGAGTTATGAGTGGTTTTGAACTCAACCACTGCTCTACTACCTGTCGCCGAAAATTCAAAGTTTTTGTTGGAGCATATTTTGCAAAAATTGAACTTGAAGCTTATCTTTTACATTGAGTCTTATGCAGGTGCCAAACTTTAAACCTCTTTTGCTCGGTTCGATCCCGATGTGGCTTGGTTCCTTTCTGTTTAACTCCGTCCAATTGTTGGTTCCAAACGTCACCGTTTCCAGGAGAAAAACCATGGACGTGCTAAGTTTCCACGACGGGTTCCTGTCCAGGACGGTAGGAGTTCCGGCGTAGTTGTGAAGTAAATTCCTGAATGTTTCTTTTAGTTTTTTTAACAATTGTAATTAGAATCCACGAACAGCACCGTAAGATAGTTTGTTAATGACTTTAGATTTCCATGTATAACTTACCAGTGATTTACTAAAAGAATTGGTACCTAGACAAAAAAAATCATTTCCACGACAGGTTCTTGTCCAGGACCAAGCCTTATAATAGGGTGTTCAGCGAGTATGGCGGCGAAATAAGGGGTTCCTGTTCAGGACGGTGGAAGTTCCGGCGTGTCTTGTGAAGTAAATTCCTGAATGTTTCTTTTTAGTTTTTTTAACTGTTGTAATTATAACCCACGAACAGCACCGTACGATAGTTTGTTAATGACTTTAGATTTCCATGTATAACTTACCAGTGATTTACCAAAAGAATTGGTACCTAGACAAAAAAAATCATTTCCACGACAGGTTCTTGTCCAGGACCAAGCCTTATAATAGGGTGTTCAGCGAGTATGGTGGCGAAAAAGTATAGCGAAAATAGAGATTTATCGAGCAGCATGTTTCTTTTAGTAATTTTAACTATTGTAATTAGAATCCACGAACAGCACCGTAAGATAGTTTGTTAATGACTTTAGATTTCCATGTATAACTTACCAGTGATTTACCAAAAGAATTGGTACCTAGACAAAAAAAATCATTTCCACGACAGGTTCTTGTCCAGGACCAAGCCTTATAATAGGGTGTTCAGCGAGTATGGCGGCGAAATAAGGGGTTCCTGTTCGGGACGCTGGAAGTTCCGGCGTGTCTTGTGAAGTAAATTCCTGAATGTTTCTTTTAGTTTTTTTAACGATTGTATTTACTTTTGTCATTATTTATTTTATTTCGGGAAGGTCTAAAAGTGTACGCTTAGAGTCGCATTTCGGCTTGGATCCAGATTTGCAAATTTGAAATTGTTGAGTTGAAATATAGTCAAAGAGAGCGGACCGGGAGGTGGATCCTCGCAAGCTTACCAACTAAATATTTCATTTTTATTTTGTAAAATCCGAGTTGTAAATAAACCAGAAACTGGTAAAGTTCAACTTTCTTCTTTTCTTTATTTGAATGGCGCCCGAATCCAGGATCACGACGAGTTCATCTGGCACCCGAGAGAAAATTTTATGCTAATTACGATACCTCCAGTTTTTATCAGAATGAAACTATTTTTAAAATCCCAAAATATCAATCGAACTGAATTCAGCACGAGGGGAGCTACTCGCGTTAAATCCATTGGCGGATCCAGCAAATTGGCAACATTGTTTTTCTCCGTTTCAACCTATGGAAATGTATCGATTCTTGGAGGGGTCAGGTGCTCTGACTTAAATCGGTTATTTAACATAGGTTTATATGGAGGAAATCCGATGCTGCCAAATTGCTTCTAATTATATCAAGGCAGCATGCAGCATTGCAGCAGGGCTGCATTCAGGATGTTTTTTCCAGTCTGTGGTTCGGGCCCCGTAAGGTGCACCTCCTCGGATATGGGAGGTGTATTGGTGAACAGTAGCTGGAGCCAAAGCAGTCCGCTCTTTATATAATTTGAAATTTTAACCCCTCTTGAACAAAACTTAAAGCATGTTTGAACGCACATTGCTAGGGGAAAAAAAAGGGTAGAGGTGCCCCTCACAGACTTAACTATAAGCCTAAAAGAAACAAAGGAAAATGCCATGGTTAGAAACAAATTTAAATGTTCATTTTGAAGGAGAAGGTGGAAAAAAACTTTATGGTACGGGCCCCTAGGTGCTTATATCGAAAAAAACATGTTTTTCCTGTGTCTTAAAAATTTTTGAGAAAATTAAAAACAAATTATCCTGTAAATTCAATTTGTTGTCTGTTTCAAGAAATATTACCCATGATTGAAGGCGTTGCACAATTTTATGAAATTCCAACCCTTTTTTTTCTTTTTTTCTTCTTTTTTCCCCTTGTTTTGTAAGATACACTCCATTTGGTAGTAGATTCACAGTGGGTAGCTCATCAATAATGTTTTCAGGAGCGGATTCAGCAATTTTGAACACCGGATTCCCTTCATTTAAACCTATGTTAAATAATCGATTCTTGTCGGAGCACCTGGCCCCTTCAAGAATCGATATATTTTCATAGGTTTAAATTGAGAAAAAAACAATATTGCCAAATTGCTGGATCCGCCTCTGAATGTTGTACCACGTATTGCACCAATTAACTAATTTTGTCAATAAATTATTTTAATACGCCACCTTCTTGAATCAGTCCATTTTTACTTCCCTACACTGTTTGAAGTTTCAACAAACTTTAGAATTGATTCTATTGTTCCACAATACCCTTGAAAACGTAGTTTTTTCGCATTTTATTCTTCTTGCTACCTCCTTATGTTCCATTGAATTTATCTAAATTGCTAAAGATTGTGTCAACACTATCAAACGCGAAATGATGTGGACCCAGCACTATTTCTCCACCTTGTTACATACATTTCGGGCCACTTCTTAGTGTTTTTTTCACTATCAAACGTTTGTCTTATACGTACCTACATAAAAATATTTCTGATGAAATTCCGGACCATTATGACTTTGTGCCGCTACTTGCTCCGCGATGGACGTGTGTGATCTGTCCCTCACAAGTGCCATCTCCGTCTCATATTATATACTTGTGACTCACTGCCATCTGCGAAAATATACCCGTGTCTTTTCACACGACACGTTAAGCACCACTCGAGTCTCATTTAAATTTATGCGCGTCACAGAAGTGTTCGGTTACGCGCTTGGTCGGCAGAAGTTTAATCTTACCTACGAGATAAGTCTAGAGGCTCTTGGCTCCGTCAATAATCAGCAACAAGTTCCGGGCTTCTTTCATTAATAACTGCTGTACCGGACTGGATCGTTTTGAAAGAAATGTGGGCACGTTTGAAAGTGACAGTCTCGAGTGATTTTACTTTAAGTTTTAGGTGTTAGTTTAAGGAAAATTGTATATTAAAGTGTGCCACCGAGGATGGAACACCGAACGACAGAGATCTCCACAAAACATGTAAGAAAACAGATTTTAAGTAAATACCCATTTTCTGCATGTTTTAATGCTGGGTCATTGGCCAGTCTAATGGCATGCTTGAAATTTATGACGCAGAACGGAAAAAATCCAAATTTCAAATTCAAATTTTGTTGTGTCACCAAAGAAGCTATACTTCGGCGTAGAAAAAAATCGCTTTTCAGTTTCCGATGTCAAACACATTTTTAATACTCTCAAGATCATCAGGTCAAATTTTTAAGCCATATAAGATACATTTTTATTGACCTTACAAGCATATGAAGTGGATGACCCGAAGTCGAGGCCGATCAAGGTACCTCAAGGTACCTCAGAGAGCGGCGGGGGGGGGGGGGCTGGGAATTGAATTTTCTTCCAAGGTGCCGGAAAGAGGAAAGCTCCCAGTGGCTTTTTCATGTTCGAGTAAATCTTGTTGCATAAATTGTTGCACGGAAAAAAATATAGTCGACACAACCAGCGGCTGGTTAAAAATGCGCCCGCTACTGTACGGTAGTTACGATAACTACCGCGGTGGAGGTCAAAACTAACCCTGTAGTTACATCAACATCCATAGTTGTTGATATAATTAGTGGGTTAGTTGTGACCTCCACCGCGGTAGTCATCGTAACTACCGCACGGTAGCTGGCGCATTTTTAACTAGCCGCTGGTTCTGTCGACTGCCCTATTTTTTTCCGTGTGTGCATGTACATACTGCCGTACTTGCGAAGAGAGCAGGAAGTGAAAGCCGGGATGAACCTTGAGACACATAAAAACATGTGCTCATACATTGTCGGATACAGCAATTTGGCAACACCGGATTTCCTCCATTTAAACCCATGGCAATGTATCGATGCTCCGGCTGGGTGCTCCGACAAGAATCGATTATTTAGCATAGGTTTAAATGGAGGAAATCCGGTGTTGTCAAATTGCTGGATCCGCCTCTGGGCTCATACAGAAATGCACTCACTGCTCTCTTCGCTATCACGCAGTAGTATGTTCCTCCATCGGGCTTTTCAAAAAAGTAAATTTCAACCAGTAATACTTGGGAACACCCCCTTTCCTCTAAAGAACTCATTCCCTAAATATCTGCAGTGGTAAATATTGGTTCTTGCCCCCCCTCCCTCCCCCCCCAAAAAAAATAACGTTTCCTCTTGGATGCCGATTTGGTAATTAAAAGAAGGGCTAATGCCTCCCATGACCGTTCATAAATCCATTGATAATTCCGATTTTCTAATTTTAGTAATACTTTTTATTTTCTGACTAAATTCATGTTTATAGATAGAGGCATCATCTTGTGATGGAGAGCTATCCAGCATCAAGTCGATGACACATCCAGAGAAAAAGGATGAAAATATTAATGAAACTTTACCCCAGTGTGTAAGTAATTTTTTTACTTATTTTTACCTGTAATATTTTTATGTCTTTACATACTTTTCTATGAATCATCCAGAACGGTATCTTTAACAAGAATTTTTATTTCTGATGCCATCTTAGATCTTTAATTTACAAGTCATAAATCGTTACGTAAAAAAATAAAAATAATTCGCTGACTTTTAACATGAAGGCCTAATATAAATCCAGAATTTGACAATTATCTCACATTAAAATGATGGTAAGATGTAAATGAATATGATACCGTACCATTTTTCACCGACTAACTTACTGTGTTTTGCTATTGTGTCACTAAAGTCATTTCGCATTGTTCATTTCAGACAAGTTTTCCTGCATCAACGATCATTAGATGTCGGCAGAAACTATCAGAATTACAATCAAAATATAGTCAAACGCAAGGACAATTTCTAAGACTGTCTTTACATTTAGCATTAATAGTCTATTTTATCGCTGTAGTTTTCCATTGGAAAAACACTCGTAAGTATAGTATTGATTACCTCTAAATAAATTTCAATGTCTTTTTTCATCACACTACAAAACAATTTTTTCGTCGTCCAGTCATGCGTGGGATTGAAATCAGTGGGGAGGCGTGAATGATCGAGTATCGATACTTCCCCATCTGAAGCTATGGTAAAGTATCGATCATTGAGGTGTTCGTTGCGAACACCCTGTTCATCGATCTTTTTTCATAGGTTTAAATGGTACATCAATCGATACATCGCAAAGCACGCCGCGCCAATGAGTGAAATAGGAAATGGAAAATTGAATTTTAGGTTTCGAGAAGCTATATTAATATCCTGCCATATAAGATTTGAAACTCAAAAACAGTGAATAAGAAACATTAATGAAAGATTGTGCAATTGATTTTGAAAAAATAAACCTGGGCTTAAAAAATAACATTTCACATTTTAAAAGTAGTCACCAACAGTTTGATTTTTTCGTGGAATTGTGCTTTTTGTATGCCTGAATAATGAACTAAGAAACTGATTTTTTCTATCTTTCTCTCTATCTCCCTTTTCAAATGCATACCTGTATTGGCTGAAACTTACGATCTAGGTATCAATTTCCGTAAAAAATATTGCGCCAAATATTAGGATCCACCTTCAGTTCTCAAGTCATGGAATGGAGCCTCGAGGTTATATTATTATCTCATTTGTTCGTTTATTTGTTTATTTTTACAAAGGAACCTCGAGACTGCTTTACTTTAACCTCTCAAACTTTTCTATTTGTAGACAAACCCATAAACTGGTGTAATGGCACTGGCTTCATGACACTAATCATTACAGTTTTCTATTGGACGATATTCTACTACAACATCTTCAAGCCATTCATTCTTCCATTTCTCTCAAATATTGGTAGACTGAAACACAGCTGTGTTATTTTCAGGTAACACTAATAATTGCAGCATTTCGCAAACATACACTTAACTTTTCTCAAATTTCAAAAATAAGAGACACTTGCACGTGCGTTCATGACAGGGCACAGATACAACTATTCGTGTTTGGTGGATGTCCGTGTTGCATCTGCAACATTGAAGGCGCGATGGCGTGAGGCGTAAGGCGCTCCGCTCTATGCTGACGATGAGGTGTCGCACAGATTCTGAAAAACTGTTAAAGAAAGAAGCCTGATTACGTCTCTCCTATCTTCGGCTGGGTTGCTCACGCACGTAGCCCTGCACCGCACCGCTACAAATAGGAGAAAAGAGAAACGGAATCATTACAATATGGAAATGGAGTAAGAGAAAGGCCGTGCGTTGATGACGGCGTAGAGATACAACTATTCGTGCTTGATGGATGACCGTGTTGCATCTGCAAAATTGAAGGCGCGATGGCTTGAGGCGTTAACTCGCTATGTTCCGCTCTATACTGCTCACCCAGATTCGGAAGAAAAGTCATAAAAGGAGGCTTGATTACGTATTTCTTATATTTAGATGTCTTTCTCACGTAGAAACTGAAACATTGTTTTTTAGACCGGCTATTGACACATGTAACTCACATAGGAATCCAAGTAGGACAGGGCAACGAAAATAAGTATTCGATAATTGCGATAAAATAGCAATTTTTTTATCAAGAAATTGCAATATTTTTACATCTGTTGATCGATGAATGCCGATTTTGAACAACCAAATTGCGTTTCATTGGTTAGGTAATGATGAGAAGCGGGAGGATAAAATCAATTTCAAGAAAAGGAGCTCCTTCAATCATCGAATAGACAACATACACAACATTTCGATGCAATATTAATAATTATACCATGTGATTTCAATTCATTGCAAACTGTGCTTCTTGAGTAATTGCAAATTATCTAAAACCAGCATACTTGATCTTTGCAAAAAATTAATTAAAGGACTCTAGAACATAAACCTGTACCTTTTTCCTGTTACAGGTATATTAAGTTGAGTTGCTGGGTTGCAATAACGATCTTATTGACGATTTTCATTATTGTGGATACAGCATCAGATAGGAGAAGACTCATCTCTCTCGCCGGTCTTTTCTTCTTCATTTTCATCGGATTTATTTTCTCCAAACATCCGGGGCATGTAAGTAGAATCAAAAATTGAGATGGAACTCAGATACATCAAAAACATCGATTTTAGGTGAGGCAATTTGCTTCGCTAACATTCATGACTTTATTAACACATTCATGACTTGCCTCAAAAATAAATATTTAACAAAGAAAATTTGGCAACTCTCGAGGCACTCTGCCGACGAATCCTGACCTAGTGACTAAAAGTTGAATTAGGGGTAAAGAATTTTAAATCACAAGATTTACAGAGAGGGTCACACCAAATATGTCAGAAGAGCGAGTATGGCATACGTGCCGGACACGGGTCATGATGAAAGAACCTCGAGAAACATAGAGCCCACGCTTATATAGGTTTGATGACGTCACGGGTAGTGAGACAAAAATTCTTCGCCTGATTGGCTGGCTACAATCGATGTAGCTATCAGATGCAAGTCTGGTCATCAGATGAATGGCTGATGGCTGGAAGATTAAACGAAAAATTGAAGATAAATTCGAAGTATGAACAAATAATCCAGCCATCACCGATGACCAGATGAAATATATCGATGACCAAAGTTCGAAACCACGTACGTATCTTCATTGCGATGTTTCAAAATCTCCGCCATTATGTTATTATTTTCAAAGAAAAATAAGCCAACTTTATGGCTTGAAATTTATGCGAAATATTCTTCTGACAGAGAAGAAACATCATGGAAGTTTTCAAGAAATTACATTCACTAGTTTTCCTAGGAAAAAGTAAAGTATCACAGGAAGTCTACGACCTGCAAGGTCGCAAACGGAGTTACGTGTCTCGCACTTTAGCTATCGATGTAGGGAAATTGAGAAATGGGGTTGAAATATGATGGAAAGTCATGGCACTTTTGTAGAGCAGAGTTAATAATCTCGTGGCTTGAACTCATAAAGGATAATGAATAAGTACCTATAATAAGTTTACGCATTTTTAGACTGCGGCAGATGATCGTCTGACGTCACTTTTACATGTAAAGTTGGTAAATGCAAGAACCAAGATAGCGGATTTTCTGTCGCAGTCTAAAAATGCGTAAACTTATGTGACGTGGACTCCTGTCCGGCAATAAAATTGCTATTGCATGTTAAGTATATGTTGCCTACCAACCAATTGAAGGAGCACCTCTTATTCTTTGAGAGTAGTTAAAATGCTTCTTGCGTTAGTTGCGTTGCAAATTGCCTTTATATCTGAGACATAGGACTGATTTATTTAATAATTTAAAACCTGCATTTATCAACCAAATGAGGGGCTTGAAAGACACACTGGAAAAAAAACACATTGGATCTAGAGTTCAGACTCTTGAAAACATTGACAAGAAAAAGGACTCTTGCTTCAAGCAGATTTAAGCTTAAATCAAAAGGAAATCCGCTCAAATTAAGAGGCTTGGTTCTTGATTTAAGCTCAAATCTGATTGAATCAAGAATACTTTTTCTTGTCGATGTTTTCAAGAGTCTGGATTCTATATCCAATGTGTTTTTTTTTCCAGTGCAAGGCGCACAAGTTCAGTTTTTAAAAAAATTGAGATTTTGATGATTTCAAGTATAACTAGTCTTAATGTACATTCTGTGATGAATTCGCTCCCGAATTCCAATTTTTAAGCATAAAAAAGTCAGTTTGAACTTTTTTTCCGCCATAAGAATCCGTGTAATTTCGAAACTTCAAACACGTACTTTTCGAAATAACAAAATCTGCACTTATGCTTCTTGTCCTTCAAGCCATTCAAACGTTGTAAAAATGTTGTAATATCTTGGTAGAAAAGTAAAATTTCAATGCGCGTTGAATTGTAAGTTTATTTCAATACTTTCGAAATGTGCTTCTTAATTTCTCTATTCTTTAAACAGAGTATGTGTAGACTTGCATGTTCAAAAAGTCCCAAAGAAGCAAGCCCTCAAAACGAAAGGCTGTCCAGTGTAATCTCTGCGATTTGAATTTATCAGAGCAAGTGACAGTTATTATTTACCTAAATAAAATTCCGTTTCCACAGGTCAAATGGGGCCCCGTGGTGGTTGGTATTTACATTCAACTGTTGATGGGCCTCCTGGTGATACGCTGGAATTTGGGCAGGAACATCATCGAATGCGTCGGCCATCAGATCGAGGCTTTTCTCGAATTTGCCAATGTTGGTGCCGAGTTTGTCTACGGAAAACAGCTCATCCGAACAGCTCCCGTCTTTGCATTTCAGGTTATTTTTCAAACAATTATTTCAAAATTTTTAAGATCGTGTTCGCTCACTCGAAGAAAAGAATCGTTTATATAAAACAGTATTGTACAAAAAAATAACCGTTGTGGACATGGTTGGGAAAACACGTACTATTGACTAAAATTGACGGTGAAACTGCAAAAGTAAGCAACATAGTTTACGACACTACATATTTATTGTCGTAATTTATTTATTTAAATTATTTAATTTCATTTAAGTGAAAGCGAGAGCTTTCGAAACACCGAAAACGAGATACTCGTTTTTGCATGTTAGGCGCATGAAAAGGAACTATATCCATTGTGAGGTGAGCCCTAACATGCATGTAGTCCAAAGTATCTCAGGGCTCATGTCAGAATGGATAAAGTTTCTTCTGAATTAAATACGTTCAGTCATACCGTCGAATGTTTCTGCCATCTGGACCTCCTGAGAATTTGGCCCATAATTAAATGAGTTAGTAGTTACATTCATCAACAGGGCCGGATTAAGGGGGGGGGGCACATGGGCCGCGGCCCATGGCGGCAAAATGTAGGGGGCGGCAAATTTTGCAATCTTTTTGAATGTAGGTATCAGAAAAAGAGAGGGAAAAATCGGATTCAGAAAATAAATTACAAACGAGAAAAGGCGACAAAATCTCTCATTTCTCGAGAGTGAAAGTACAGTAATTTCTAATTTTGCCGTTTTTCGGTGATACAAGAGACAACACCTTTAATTAGTCGAGTTAAGAGAGAAACCAAACACGCAATTTGACCTGGAGCGGAGCGGTAGGGCGGTCGGCATGAAACGCATAGCGCCTGCAAGACTGCATGAATACTTCACGCATTGCGCCAACACAGTGCGGTCGGGCAGCGACGGAAGTTAGAATTATTAACCACGTTTATGTTTGTTCTTTCATAATTTTTTCGTTCGCTTTTTATGAATAGAGGGTCTTGTCCAAACAGGGATGGATTTACGGAACTGAACTTTTGTTAGTGTTGACAGGGTTTTCACAAAAAATGTAGCCAACACGAGTAAACGCGTCTTATACACCCCTCCTCCACCGGCACGTTCACTTGATGGTTTTTATAGATCGTATTCGACAGATCACACAGGTGAGATTATATTGATATCGATTGGTTCAATATGTAACCACAGCCTCAAAAGTCAATTTAGAAATCTGAGGTAACGGGTCTTATGTGATCGAATTGTTATTCTCTCGAGTACCAAATGGCAATGAAAAGTGAAATTGTTAGGAATTGTATCATTTACAGCTTTTCCGAATTAAATCCTAAAATTTTTGTTTGAGGTTATGTTCTGTTGTTTTGAACCAAACGATACATCGAACCACTGTCGAATACGATCTATTGATGTTTCCAAACGAATGAGAAGAGGGCGGAAAAATACAGGCGGCCCATGGGCGGCAAGTAGGTAAATCTGGCCCTGTTCATCAAGTAATATTCTGATAACAGAACCCACCGATTAATAAAATTACCGCCTAAATTCCACGTCCAACATGAAGAAAGATAACTACAGCATTTTGAAAATGATGTGATTGATGTCATCAACCGCAAAAGTGCACGTCATGGTTTCTCTCACCCGGGATTTGTCTATCTATGATGCATTATTTGGAAACTACGTGGGGGAGGGGGGGGGGCGCCACAAGTCAATTGTGCTGTAAATTTTAAAAAATGTTCCGTTAATGGAGCTTCGAGCTCCGAAACGCGTCTTCTATAAAAAATCACTGCAAGCGGGTAACGGACAATTTTTCAAATTTTTAATCATGCATTATTTGGCATTGGTAAAGTCATACTTGGTGTCTTTCAGAGCGAGAAAGCTATGCTTTTATTCAATACAAGTACGAATGTGGCATTTGGACGGTTCTCATTACTTCTCGCTACTTTAAGTTTTAAGTTTTATGACTACAGTGAAATCAATCCATTACAGGGGATGCCACTGTTTTAACGTGAAGGAAGTGTTTTTGTCTATTCGGCTAGGTGAAGGAAAGTAAGGCGTGCGGCAGAACATATCTTCAAATGAGTGACAGAGCGTTTGAATGATCAGGCAAGCGCCTTCAGTTGAACGACTGGGCAAAAATAGATACTTTGCGTTGAGACACTTGATCATCAGGGACTGACTGCATGGACTTCAGTACAGCCAATCCTTGAAGTTGATTCTATACTTCTTCTTTTATAATAAGACTCTAGACACCTTCGTAGATGACATTCCTCGGAAACAATTTATTTTACAGTGCCGTGGCTGTGTGCTATGTGTGATTTTTTTTTTAAAAAACCAATTCATAGAAAGGATACAACTAAATTTGGCTCAAAATGAGCTACATTCAAACTCAAACCCAAACTCAAAATAAAATAATCGAGTCTACTCTATTTTGTTATTCTTGTTTTTACATAGGCGTTGTGTAGCGTATACTTCCTCAACTTCATCTCGCAAATCCTTTTCTATTATGGCTGGATGCAAAAGATTTGCTTGATATTCGGGGTTTTCCTCAAATCGATTCTGGATACCACAGTCGTCGAGTCCGTTTACACTTGCGCGAGTGTTTTCTTGGGTATGGTAAGTTTTCCCCAGTAATTTTCCTCATTATTTTTGTCAATTTTTCTCAGTATTTGTCGTCTAATTAAACAACACCGATGTAAAATAGTCCGTATAAAATTCAATTTGAGACCGTCACCAGTGGCGTGGCGTGAATTGCGATGTATCGCTTGTTAGGCCATTTAAACCTATGGTTAAGAATCGATTATTATTAAGGTGTTCGCTGCGAATACCTACCCTGTTCATCGATCTTTTTCCATAGGTTTAAATTACAGATCAATCGATAAATCGGGAAGCACGCCACCGCACTCCGTCGCACGCACTGGACCGAGTCAAAAGAAGAAGTCGGGCAATATCTGGGAACTTTGAAAGCTTATATTTTCAAAAATATGAAACAAAGAATTTTAAGAGTGGTTATATCAGATTCACCGTAAAATTCACTTTCAGAAACGCCGTTTGAAATTGAATTTGCAACGAAATAAACATCAAAATTTGGAATTTTCGCCAAAAATTGCAAGTCCGCCCTCTTTTTTTATCTCGTTACACTGTGCGTCGTTAAAAATAGAACGTTGCCGCACCTTGAATACTGGCATCGACTGTCTCGGTTCGTTTTATTAATTAAATTTTTCAGGTTATTTAGTTGTTCATTTTCTTGAGCAATCTGTTCACCGAGTCGTAAAAAGTTTTCGCGGTTTTCTGGTGCGAGTTTCTCCTTCCTCTATGAAACTAACGAAGACTGTTGAAGCTTTGATGAAGGGACTTTAACCATTCAGGATTAAACTCACCATTATGTTCAGACTTTCTATACTTACTCACTGTTCTGTTCAGACTTTCAATATTTACTCGCTCGGAGACCACGCGTAAGGTATAAAATTTGAAGACCAAATCGAGCAATTTTTAAAATTTTGCATGGAAGATATTTACATGAAGAACGAGGATGGCGCTTTGAAATCCTGATTACTTCTAGTCCAATTTAAAAAGGAGAAAAATAAAAAGACATCAAGGGGGAAAAACAGACATAGAATTGTTTCTTTTTTTCTCTTCTCAGGTTTCTTTACCGCGGGAAAGTTTCCCTATAAGACAAAGATGTGCGTCGTTTGCCCGAAATGACATTCAGGAGTAGAAAACCTACGAGTGATTCGCCCATCCCGAAAATTGTCTTTTCTTCAGTTAAGTTTCTAAAAATCCTTTCCTCTACCTAAAAGTATCTACCTTCGTTCTGATGTCATATTATACGCTTTCATAACTTTACTTTTCCAAAAACCACGATATATGCGGCTCGAAATAACAACATCATTGAAAATTGGAGGGGAAAAAATGAATTAAATGTATTGTTACACTCTTTTTATTTTTCAGAATGAAGCACCATTGCTGGTTACGCCGTATTTAAAATATTTAACGGTGTCTGAGATCCACGCTGTCATGACCGGCGGGTTTGCAACCGTTGCAGGTAATTCATAATATCACCAGACCTATGTAGTTGTCCTGAGATTCAATATAGTTCCCTATTTGCCCGTCTCTTTAACTCTTCAAATAAATGATCAAACATAATTATGTGTAACACGCAAGTGACCCATTCTTTCAGCCACCACTGAGACCAATTGCAACGAATATTTTTGAGCATTTGAAGTCGGGTCGTGGAGCTATTATTCCGTGCTAAAGATAAAACGCCGTGTGAACATACGAGAGTTGCCAAATTTCCTTCAATTAGATGTTTATTTTTGAAGAAAGTTATGAATATTTTTCCTTGAAATTTTCAAGGACTTTAGGTGAAATTGAGAACACAATTATCTGAAAAATTGGAAGGAAAATATTCATCAGTTTACCAGGTTTGTGTTTTGTCAAAGAAAAGTTGACAACGCCAGAAGTTTCATACGGCGTTTTTCCATACGGCGCACTTTAAAGAAAAACGACTTATGAGCATGCAAATGCTGTCAAATTTCCTCTCAGCAAATTTTTATTTTTGTAGAAAGTCATGAATATTCTTCCTTGATCATTTCATACACTTCAGAGCAAATTACAAGATTCTGTGTTTATTAGGAGGGATTAGTCAACATCCAAAGGTTCATACGGCGCTTTTCTTTAGAACAGCAGTCATCTCACTCATCTCGGAGTAGCATACAGTCCATGCACTTGAGCTAAATTCAAGTAGCAGTGCCTGAATTGACGAAATCACTTATTTTCTTTTTTCGGTGACTTGAACCTAATTTTTTAACTCAACGTTATCTTTTACTCGTATAATAAATGGAACCCTCCCAGACCATTATTTTATTTTTTATTTTTATTTTATTTTTTTATTTTTTCTGCATAGGCTCTGTATTTGCCGCATACATATCGGTTGGTGTGGATCCCGCACACATTGTTACGGCATCCATCATGTCTGCCCCAGCTGCGCTATCGTACGCGAAGCTAATATACCCGGAAACTGAACACTCCACAACTGCAGTCGACAATATTGCTGACGTTAAAAGGTAGGTTCCACCTCAAAAAGCGCGTTTCTTTCGAAAATTCCGTATTTAATGTGGGCAGTAGCAGAGACGTATCTCACTGCGTCGCTCTTTTTTCGTAAGATCGTATCCCTATTTCCATAAGAGCCCCGGAAAGCATAGAGCTGTGTACTGCCGTGCTAAGGAAGAACGCCGTATGAACCTTCTGGCGTTGCCAAATTTCCTCTGGCAAATCACTAATTTTCAGGAAAATGTTTGAATATTTTTCTACCAATTTCTCAGATAATTTTATTTACAGTTTGATCTAAAGTGCCTGAAAATTTCAAGGAAAAATATTCACAATTTTCCTCCAAAATAAACATTTTATCGTAGGAAATTTGGCAAATCTCGCATGTTCATACGGCAGTATACATATGCTGCCATGCTAAGGAAAAATGCCGTATGAGCCTTCAGGCGTTGCCAAATTTCGATTGATGAAACACGAATTTCCTGATAAACTTATATGAATATATTTCTTCCAATTTTTCAGATAATATTGTTCACAATTTCACCTAAAGTTCCTGAAAAGTTCAAGGAAAAATATCCATAACTTTCCTCAAAAATAAACATTTTATCGACGAAAATTTTGCAACTCTTGAATATTCATACGGCGTTCTTCCTAAGCGCGGTAGTATGGAGCATAGGGCTCACATGGACATTTAGAAACGCCCTTACGTCACAGGTGCAACGACCTAAGACTAGAGTTTGGAAATCATTTTCATGTAGGGGCTTTTATTCCTCAATGAATAGTGTTAGTTTTAGCATAACTGCTTCCATCGGTGAAAATTTGTTTGAGTCCTTTAAGATAGTATCGTGATTTATGGTGCGAGACTGGAACGCCTGCAGTGGCGAGGCGTGAATGATCGACTATCGATATTTCCCCATTTGAACCTGTGGTTAAGAATCGATTATTAAGGTGTTCGTTGCAAACAACTGGCTTAAATGGCTGATCAATCGATATATCGCAAAGCACGCTACGCCACTGGGACGTCTTATCTCATGTTATCAATAGGAGAGGGGCAGGTCGAGTGAATTTTTTCAGAAAATAAGAAAAACGAAGAATTTTGAAAGAGGTTATTTTATTACTATTCATCAGTGTTTACCACTGCGGAAAATTTGATAAACATAAGATACGTGATTACCGATTAATTATGGCTGCTGAATCCGAATATGACCTTGGTTGTTCTCCATCGTGCATAGATTTTCTGGGAAATTACATTCCCTCTGGATAAGCTCGATTCTTGAGGAAAATTCTAACTTTAGGGAAAACCGAATTGATTAAGTAATACATAGGTTATTTTCGGAATCAGCGCTAAAAATTCGGCGATCGTCAGTTAAACATTTTGTGGCAAACCGACCCGTGGAGAGGTTATTAGGATTAGGGAAAATTGGGTGCGCCTGACGTCCACATACATTTTTAAGTTTTGTCAAGTTGAGATCGCCGAGATTTTACGGCCCACAAGGAATAATAAGATTCCCCTCCGTACGACAAAGAATGTCAATAAGGTCTCCATCATCGAATGGTTTTGCTGCACATAGTGACATTGAGCCAATGATGACCGTGACGACGACTAAAAATACGCGACGAATCCTCATCTTGATCAAATTGAACTCTCCTTTTCGCTCGGAAAGATTGAACAGAAAACTGCAAACACAAAAAGGTAGCGTTAAATAAGGTCTCCGATATGAAGTACCGATTGGAACTTATTTCCGTGATGAACATTGAGAGGGCATGGATTTACTACAGAAAAAATAGAGCTCTTCCTGGCGTATTTTAGGGTAAAATGATAAGTGAAAAGAAAACAAGAGGCAACCAGAACACAGGATGTTTCAATGTAACGCATGGCCCAAAAATAGGTAATCGATCCTTTAAAAAAAAATCGAAAATTAAAAAGTCCATTTGATTAAATTTTTCACACATATTATATTTTTGGAGAGATCAAAATCAGCGGAATGGACCATTATGTAAGGTACGAATTTTATGCAATATGATGTATATTTTCTCATTAAAATTTCACTTAGAACACGATTTGTACACAAAAATTTTTGAAACGGTACCTCCCAATTGCTGCAACGCTTGATCTAAAAAAACGGTCAGTGTCTAACACATTTTTGGGATATGTTTTAAGCCCATGCAAAAGCTTGACGAATAATTTTTATTTCCTGAGGTTCCAAGATTTGATTATTAACTTGAGCTGAAATTGCGGTTTCGGGCGATTCAGCAGGTCCGTAAGGTATGAACGCGTTCGGCTAAGTCTGAAAATGTGTCTAAATGCATAACCTCTGGCATAATTTCACGAAATTGGCACAGTGTTCTTCCAAAAAAGTTCCAATAAACACTCTTACCAATCTAACCAATAGAAGCTTCAGGCAAAGGCGACCAATGTGTGCCACTATAAAGATGTAAAAATCTCTAGTGCGGAACAGCAAGAACAAGTTCTTAAATAACAAAGTCTTAATGATGCGTCAAGCAGAGTCGCATTTGTTCGTGCGCCTACTATTCTGCCCTGCGTTAAAGTCTCTGAAGTGATTCCTGCATCTTGCCATCCTAGTGATCTCTAGAGAGGCGCAGCATGATCAAATTTTTAAGGCACGGAATACTAGGAGCGTCTATTTGCGGCGTCTAAAGCTTGCGGAAAACGTTGCAACCGAGCCGAGAGTGAGCAGATATTCAGATTTTTTCAGAAAAATTTGGAAGGAAAATGTTCTTGGGCGAGAGAAAAGATGCAATTTGATAATAGAGGCATCGAAAGATGTCGGAGTTTGAAGGTCATCATTTCCATCGATTTTTTCCACTTTGAAGCTCTACTTTGATCGTGTAAGAAGCTTTATTCTTTAGTCAGATCCTTAAGGTTTTTAAAGCCTCTTAAAACCTTATTACGAACTTTAAAAACCTTAAAGTCTTGAGATCAACGTTTACTTTACAGTTCGGCTGGAGTTCTACGTGAATTGTAGAGCCATCAAAGCCTGGGCTAGGGCACACGACTTCTGACACGCAGAATTTTACCGTGAATATTTTTATGATTAATGATGCTATAGATCCTTGTTGCCTGATTCTGAAATATCTGAGAGATGCATTTGACCTTAAAAATAATTTTTTCTGCAATACATTTTTTCCCCCGGATTGCGCAGTTTTGGAGTAAGGTCTTCAATCAAATCACATATATGACGGCATTTATGTTTTTAGCTCAATTAGTCACATCAATTCTGCACCAAAAATTAATAAAATAAAACATTACTCTAAGGGCACTCGTTCTAATCTGAAGCTCTCTTCCTTACTTGTGTTAATCGTTGATTTTATTTCTATTCACTGGAAAAAAACCCATTGTATCTAGAGTCCAGACTCTTATTAAAAACATCGACAAGAAAAAATACTCTTGATTCAATCAGATTTAAGCTTAAATCAAGAACCAAGCCTCTTAGTTTAAGCGGATTTCCTTTTGATTTTAGCTTAAATCTGATTGAATCAAGAGTCCTTTTTCTTGTCAATGTTTTCAAGAGTCTGGACTCTAGATCCAATGTGTTTATTTTTCCAGTGTTCAAAATGCAGAAAAAAAGGGTTGTGAGCTCTTGTCTTACTCTAAAGCTCTAAGGACGAATTCATACTAAGAAGAGCAGTATGCAAATGAAGTGAATATGTCGCACTTTTTAAGTGTGATTACTAATGATCATATACTTGCATATAAAAACATAAATTTCAGAAGTAATAAGGGAACACGATTAGAGTACTGATTTAGTTCCCTTTAATGGAAATAGACACTTTTTCCCTAGTAAGAACATGGTAAAGACCGGTGCACTCGGTAAAGCGTGTACTGAAATCCGTGACCCTGTAATTAAGTTTGAATCAGGCAACTAAACTAACACTGTGATAAAGCGTAGAGTATCATACAAATTGAAGGCGCTCAAAGCGGATGACCGTTCTTATGAAAAACGTTACCCATCTCTCTTTTATTTTACCGAGACACATTACTGCGAAACAAAATTTAAGCTCCATGCAAATTGCTTTGCGACAAATGTAGAGGAAATATGAATATAAAATTTTACGTGCTCATTAGTGGTTATTTTTTTTTTTTTATTAATTTTCAAATCCTTTTTAGCACAAACACGCACATGTATTTTCCTTCCCACATTTCATTATTCTAATCTCTTCTCTTTTAAGAATACTTGAAGTCCTGATAGTTTGCTCATAAAATGAATAGGGTCCAGTTTTCCCAGAGTAAAAATCATACCCTTAATGACTAATTCGCATCGGTTTCCTCATTTAATGTAGCACAGAATTCTAATTATCACATTAAAAAAGTTAATTTCGTTCTTGAACAAATACACTTAAAAAATTCCTTCCTTTTCCAAAAGCGTTACGTACGGAAGCCCTTTGTTGAGAGGTCTAAAAGTCCCATGCAAAACTTTTCTTTTAGGAGAAAAAAATCAAGCCGCTTATTGAAGAATCATGATGAACGCAAAAACGAGTCATCAGCCGTCAAAAATTTCGTCCAATTTTTATAAATATATAGGCCAAGATGAAGAATAAAACTTACTCGAATGTCGATTAGGTGGAGCCAGTACTGAAGAGAATAGCTCTTTGCATCCTAATTTATTTGCTGAAATCTAGAAACTAAAGTTTCTCCCACCACTGTCTGTCCATTTTTAAGATATTGGGAAATTTCAAGGTTCCGATGATAGGAAAATTATGCAGTAAACCTTGACAAGCAATTATGGCAATCAAGGTACCTAGACTTAAAATAATAGTCGAAGTGAGTGGTTTTTCCTGAGATTATAACATTGACCTTATTACATTGATTACTACATTGATTAACTAACATTGATTATTATCCTTATTCTAAACGTTTGTCACAAAACTAGACACTGAGTGTTTCCATGAATGGTTGACCTCGCTCTAATTGCATGTTTGTCGATTTTAACGGTTCAAAATAACAATGAAGGCCTTAGCCTCTAATTTGCCCCAGGAAAACTGACTGTAAATTCGTTCTTGGTCTGTGCCGTTGGGCGCATAAGTGCAGTTTCTACTAATTTGAGAATTACTTGTTTGAAGTTTTGAAATTACATCGATTCTCATGGGGGAAAGAAAGTTCAAACTGACTTTTTAATGCGTGAAGATTGGAATTTGGGGCGAATTTTTCATAGAATATGCATTAAGACTAGTTTTACTTCAAACTATTAATATCTCAATTTTTTCAAAAACTGCACTTATGCGCCTTGTCTTCCAAGCCCCTCATTTTGTATTGAATATTTTATGAGCTTGATGAGAAAAGTGTAGGCTCCACTAAACCGCGAAAAACTGTGATTTTTTTCTTGATACCTTTGTTCTGCATACTTACTGATGATGAAACTAAAATAACAACAAAAAAACGACTATCAAGAAATTGAGGTATCTCCAGGATTCCGCTTGATTGAAAACCCTGCCCCAAGGGATATTCACTCCTCTTGTAAAAATTATAAGATTCGACTGTTGGTTGGTTTTAGCGATGAATCGAATGTGATTGAAGCTGCTTGCAAGGGAGCGGCAGCCGGAATCGAGCTTGTGTTGAGGATCGTAGCGACAGTCCTCTGTTTCGTTGCTTTTGCCACCTTCGTCAACGGATGCCTTGGGTGGCTGGGACTTCTAGTTGGAGTCGAGGGACTTAGCATGGGAGTAAGTATCACAGCAAGTAAGAGAAGTAAGAAAATCTGTCATTAAGGCGAACATTTCGTCTCCACCTTTAAATTTGCAGAATTCCCGTTGCGGCGAGTAAATTGGTGCAGAAGATGCCGTAGTATAAATCAAAATTGTCTTTGATTTTAGAAACAAATTCTTCGTCTCAATTTTTTTTAAATTGAAGACTTTTTTTTTTTAAAAAAAAAAAAACATAAAAAATTATTTTCGACCATTTTGTTTGAGATAATTCATTGGTGAAAAATGTGAACGCATTAGAAACGCCTTCATTGTGAAAGGATACTTCCTAGCGTGGTCACGGAGGTCGAATAGTTGCATCATTTATAAACTGATACAACATTGTAGCAGCTGTATTCATGCATATCGATGGTGTAAGTCCATAGCCAATACTATTATCGTGTTTTTTTGGGATTACCCATGGTGTATGCGGTGGATATGTCGCGGAGCAATTAGCAATTGCTAGTAATTTGCGAGCCTCAAATAATAATAAACATGAAAGTCAGAAATAAAGGAACAAGATTAGAGCACTACAACGGTGTAAGTCGGCAATCTCATAACTCGATTTGCGACGTCGCAGACTTCCTGTCATACTTTATTTTTTTAATGGAAAACTATTCAATGACAATTCTTTAAAACTGCCGTGACTTTTTTCTCTGTGGAGAAACTTCAAGGAATGATGTCAATTTGTTCTCCTTTAAAAAAATAATATAGAGGTGGAGATTTTCAAACACTGCCAACAAGATACGTGATTGTGGACTTAGGTACGCCGTTGACATATGTTTCTCTCTATTTTATCAACAGAAAAAATAAAATAAAAAATCTGAAAATATCTGATACTTTTAAAACACTGGAAGTTAAAATTCTGCGTGGAACATAGACATGCTTGTATTTTTCTTGACTAAGTACTTGACTTAAGTTTCCTAACTTTTTTTTCGTTTGATTGTCATGCTAAATTACCTATTTTCGATTTCAGAGTATATTGGGAACCATGTTCATTCCAGTCGCTCTGATAATGGGAGTCGATCCGGCCCAAAGCTACGAAGTCGCTCAATTGATTGGAATAAAAACATCTTTGAATGAGTTTATCGCCTACGAAAAACTGGGAGAACTCAAGAGAGAAAACAAGTTATCGGTTAGTATGATTGATTTCAACTGCTTTATTCTCTGTTCATTTCTTTTCCTGAACTCTTTCCTTATTCATCTGTGGAGGGAAAGTCTGTACCCATTTCTCCGGGTTGAGTAAATTTAGATATACGTATAGCATTACCTACGCAGAGGAAACTCTTGTCTGGACCAACCAGATATCGCCCATCTGAAGTTCGCCTTCAATCTCAGCACATAGGCAACAAAGAAGTGCAAATAAAGCGAATAAAGTTTATGTTCGAAAACATTTTTATATCGCTTCATCAGCTTTTTTTTCATCAGCACATTTTTATAAAGCTTTTCAGCAATTTATCGCTCTACTTTTCAATTTTAATATATAAATGGTCGAAAATGTGCTGTCTGTTACGCTGACTTTTTACCGCGTAACAGACGGCACATTTTCGGAATTTACATAATATTCATTGAGAAGTAGAGCAATAAATCATTAGAAAGCGTTATAATACGTAACCCTTTGAAGATTAATGCGAAAAAATTCGAGTGATTATCATTATTGCTAAAAATATGACCGAAAAATGTACTCTTCAAGGATGCCTGCCATTCTTTATATGTTGGAACGCCTTCAATTTCGTATGATACTGTGCAACGCCTCTGTTGTGAAATAGTTGCTTGAGGCTCCGTGGCACGCTTCGGCGCGGCCAGCGGTCGGCCAGCGCAAATCGCGCACTGGCGCCTACAAACCTAAGGGGATACTTCAAGCATAGCGCAATGCGTGAAGTATCCCTGTTAGGTTTGTAGGCGCCAGTGCGCGTTCCGCGCCGGCAGCACGCTGCTCGCTCTATGTTAGGCTCTAACATTTAAACTCGCGGAGTCAGCATTTTTCAACTCATGATTTTGAAATGTTTGCACACTCTGCACAGATTATTCTCATATAAGTTGATGAAAAAAAAATTAAAGGAAAATACAGGTGTGTTTTATTAATATTAAGGTAGTTCTGTGTCAGATTTAATGATTTCCAAGGCAGGCACTTTTCTAACATATTATGTGCTCTTAAGTGGTGCAGCGTGGTGTGCGCGCAACCAAACGCTCAATATTGGACGTATTTGACTCTAAAAGATAAACGTACAAATGTGTTATAACCGAAGATTGCATGTTTCTTGGTTTTCTCCTCTTTTATTCATTTTTGTTTGGTTTCTTTTAACACCACTACGGCTCCCATACAGACATGGGCGTAGCTAGGGGGGTCCTTGGGGGGGGATGCCCCCCCCCCCAGAAAAACGGGATCCTTCATTCCTCACCCTCCCTCCGCTCTCTTCACCACGAGAGGTGGTCCCATTCCCCCCCCCCCAGAGAAGTTTCCTAGCTACGCCCCTGCATACAGACTTGAAAATAACTAAAAACATCATCTTTCATACTGCGGAGTGCGGCAAAGTCGCTATAACTCATTTTCGGTGAAAGTAACAGGAAGGCAGTGTTGTTCCTTCGCCATCGAAGGTCGATAGAAAACTCGAGAACATTTAAAACAAATTCCATTTCAATATTTTGAAATTTTTCGGGGGTCAATCCCTGAATCCTCTCTCACCTCTGAGGTGATCCTAAATTCCCAATTACTAGACACTGGAAAAGAAAACACATTGGATCTAAAGTCCAGACTCTTAAAAACATCGACAAGAAAAAGGACTCTTGATTCGATCAGAATCTAGCTTAAATCAAGAACCAAGCCTCTTAATTTAAGCGGATTTCGTTTTGATTCAATCAAAAATCCGATTGAATCAAGAGTATTTTTTCTTGTCAATGTTTTCAAGAGTCTGACTCTATAGATCCAATGTATTTTTTTCCAGTGGACGCCCAAATTAACCCGGCATTATAGCATAAAAAATAAAAATAAATTATAGATCCAACACTGTTTGTATGTATAGGAGGTACACCGTAACACTAACGAAGTGATAATAATCATGAAATATCATGAGGTTATTTGATATTAATGTGCTTTACAGGCTAGATCTGAAGCGATCGCAACATTTGCATTGTGCGGATTCTCGAACCCTGCAGCGATGGGAGGTCTCATCGGAACTCTGTCGACACTCTGTCCTGAACAAACGCAGAACGTCACTAAAGTAGCCTTCCGTGCGGTCATCGCTGGGAGCATCACGTGTTTCATAACAGCTTGCGTTGCGGGTAAGATTTTGCTGAGGGAGGTTTCCCTGCTTTTTAAGGGACGACGATGAATGCGACAATTGGCGGATACAGCAAATTGGCAACATCGTATTTCCTCCATTTAAACCTATGGAAATGTATCGATTCTTGGGAGGGGCAGGTGCTCCGACAAGAACATTCGCGGATCCAGCAAATTGGCAACGTTGCTTTTCTCCACTTAAACCTATGGAAATGTATCGATTCTTAGAGGAGGCAAGTGCTCCGACGAAAATCGATTATTTAACATGGCTTTAAATGGAGAAAATCCGGTGTTGCCAGGTTGCTGGACCCGCCTCTGGACAAGAATCGATTATTTTGCATAAATTTAAATGGTGGAAACCGGTGTTGTCAAATTGCTGGCTCCGCCTCTGAATGCGACCCGGCAATTCGCAGATCCGGAATCGGAGGTGCCTTGATTTCGAGGTGCTCTTCAACGATGAGTTATTTAAAAAATTACCTAATAATACGACGCACAATACTGTGTTCGTGTGAGTACGCGCACGCGCCTAGTATACACTATAGAGGTTTTGAAAAACGCGCTGAAATAGAAACTCGTCGCGTTTGACCGCCAGAGAGCAGTGCTACTCCATTTCATTTCCTGCGCGAATTTGAGCGCGCGATCTTCAAATAGACGGAACTAGGAACACTCATGCGACAGAGCACAGGGAAGAATTTCATGAGCCGCCGGCCGTCCGCAGCGCGCATGGCGCACGACCCGCCTTTCATTATTACACTTCTTCTAGCGTTGAAGTTCACTAATTGCTTCACACGAACAGTGTGTAATTTTAAAAGTCGGCAATTTAAAAAAAAAAAAAAAAAAAAAAAAAAAAACAATTAATTCAACTCGAAGTTGCCTATTTAACAGAAGTCGCTTATTCGTTAAAGAGCCCCAGGGAGCTCTCCCAGCTAGAAATCGTTCATCACCCGCCCGCCGGAAGCGCCGCGGCGTGCTGCCAGCGCGAGATGGTCACTGATGCCTACAAACCTACAGGGCTACTTCATGCATTGCGCAATGCTTGAAGTATCCCTTTAGGTTTGTAGGCGCCAATGTGTTTCGCGCTGGGAGCACGCCGCGCCGCAGCGTGCGAAACTCGCCCACATTGAATAAGTCTAGATGTTAAAGTCTTGGCAATTTGACATCAAATTCGAGATTAGCGACTCAAAAAACATCAGTAACGATACTTTCGTGATCTTTCAGCCATTAACCGACTTATTTCTTCCTATTTTTGAGTTCTGGACCATACTGCGCCGCGGACAGCGGCTCGTGAAATTCTCCCCTGTGCTCAAATCGACACTCGTGCGCATTACTTGATAGAGGTGATGTTCTTCCTTTAATAGCTAATTCAAATATTTATGTGTTGATTGTTGATTCAATAGTATATTACTTGAATAATAATAGACAGAGCATTAATAATAATCAACATAAATGATGGGCGTGTGTTGCTTTATTCGTACCTAACACATACGAAGGGCCATTCTGAAAAAGAGCACATCGCAGTAAACTCTGGCTAAGATATTGGTGTGTAACTTTGCTAATTGTTTCATACTCCAATTAAAATTCACCTAACCCTCCATACCCAAGTAGCAGTGATCGCGATAAATAGCAAATTTATCGGTTGGTGCTCGTGATTATATCGGTGGCAATATATCGAGATATTATCGCATTAAAAATTGCGATATATGGCGATTGAATCGCTACACACCGCAATTTTTGGTTCGATGAAATCGCGATAAATTTTCACGAGGATTTTTTTTTTTTTTTTTTTTTTTGCGAGGATAATCACTCAGATGTTGATGATCCTTGCAATTTTATCGCCGATAAAATTGCAATATATCCCAATTTTTCCATTGAAAAATGGTACTTGGGTAGTAAAGTACCTTTATAGGGAGGGTACGTCCCTACGTCCATTGGGTCTCATGGAGACTCTTAGGATAAAAAAATAACGGCGACTCAAGGTGGGAGAAGTTGAGAGAGGATGAGAAGGGATTGCTGCCAGCCTTTGATGTTGATCACCTGCTCCACATGTTACTAGCCTTGCTGTAGTAGAAGTTCAGGTTAAAAAGACGTTTTCGAATGTAATACACAAAAATGGATTCAAAACTGAATAAATACATCTACCTTTAGTGTCCAATTTTTCATGGTCATATAAAGGTAAACATTCCTTTAAAAGAGGTCTCTTTAAATATGGTGGTTAACTATTTTTTTCAGGTCTTCTCATTCCTGAGGACGGATTTTCAGCGGACGCATGAACTTGAATATTCAGGCAAAAAAGTTTAAGCTATCTGAGCATGAAATGTTCTAATGTTGGCTAAAACGAATCCTTTCGGATGGCTATTTATGGACATAAAAAATACTCAAACTATTGTAAAAATTTCAATAAATTCGTATTGTTTTAAGACTTTCCCAGTTCTCTGTGATTTCCTTAAAAATAAAAGTGATTACAAGCAATCAAACTCGCTTGAAAATGACCCGCTAAAAGCGATTTTCTAGTCGGAAAGATTCGCTAGTCTGTCGCTTCGCGCTATCCGCGGAAAACGCCACCTAGAGACTGTCAAAAACAGTCGTTTTCGACCAGTTTTTGACTGTTTCTTGGCTCAGGTAGCCTCGCCGAGCCTCGAGACCATGCGCAATCGATCCAGCGCCGTCAGCTACGTAGGATCATAGTCTAATCTCAAATTCTTTTCCCACGACCAAAATCGAGAAAAATCGACTGCGGTTATATGGACTGATTTTTTTGGGTCCAAATGGAAAGTTCGCCGATCGGGCCTCGGCCCGAAAAACGAGCTTGAAATATGGTATTTTCTATATCAATCAATTTAAGTTTAATTCTATAAAGGAGGGGTATCGTTAAGGGTCTTTTTTGGGCCCACCCTGAAATTCCTCAACTCCGCGATTTTTTGGTCATTGAAGGTCTATATTTTACGGAATTCATAATGGTTTGGTCATTTCCGATCTATTTCAGGGTCTACCACTGGCCTAAACATGGGTCTGAAGGCCGATTTTGGCGAAAAATGCTGGTTTTTCGGCATTCAACGCGCTGTTTCATACCGATCCCTTCGGAGGACAAAAAAGTCCTTCAAGTATGTTCATTTGGGATGTAAGAGAGTCACTTTGGCAAATTTTGGCAACGTCCGAGGGCTCATAGGACATTCTTTCGCAACACAGAGTTCGGACTGACGGGATTTGAGTGTTGACTTCAAACATTTTTTCTGCCGATTGATTTTTCTGGCTATCAATGAGAGGTATTCTACAGCTGGGCCTGCTCTCCCTAGATCAGGGTGTCTACAGGTCCGGAAAACACGGAGATTACTCTTTTTTTAGGGTGGCTCCAGTGGCGTGGCGTGCTTTGCGATATATCGATTGTTATGCCATTTAAACCTATGGAAAATGATCGATGAACATGGTGTTCGCTACGAACACCTTAATAATCGATTCTTTACCATACGTTTAAATTGCAAAACAATCGATACATCGCAATTCACGCCACGCCACTGCGTGGCTCGGAAGCAATCGTAATGCGTGTTTTTTAAAGAGAGCCTGGAAAGTATGCAATCTCTTGCGCACTAATTCTTTGTCTTGCATCAACGCACGTTTTGCTTTCCTTCTCAATCGTTAAAGTCTCCTAGAAATTCTGTCGCGCTAAGGAAGAACGCCGTATGAGCATTCGAAACTTGCCAAATTTCCTTCAGTAAAATGTTCATTTTTGAGAAAAGTTACGAACATTTTTTCTTGAAATTTTCAGGAGCTTTAGGTGAAATTGCTAACAACATAATCTGAAAAATTGGGAGACAAAAATATTCGTACATTTACTAGGAAATTTGTGTTTTATCAAAGGAAATATGGGATCGCCTGAAGGTTCATACGGCGTTTTTCCATAGCACGCATCGCATCGCTAGCAGTATAGGATCTATGGTTTGTAACCATTGAGTTACACTGCACCGTTCCGAGTCTATCACAAGGGGACTTTAACGCAGGAGTAGAAAAGCAGGAAACTTTAGGTGAAATTGCAAACAACATAATCTGAAAAATTGGGAGAAAAATATATAAGTTTACCAGGAAATTCGTGTTTTATAAATGAAAATTTGGCAACGCCTGAAGGTTCATACTGTCATTCTCCTTTGCACGGCAGAATTTGCCATGGAAGATTCGGATGAACACCGGCTAAAAATAGGCGGATTTTCATCAAGTTCGACACAACAGTTCCAATCTTATTATACTTTTAATTTTAAGTCATCATAATTTGTTCAGCTTGAACTAAAACTCAACTTAAAACAGTGCCCAAAAATAGGGCAAAAATTCCAAATCTGTGGTGAGCGCCATCAGGCATTCCTAGGATCGGGCAACCGATCTTCTCGTTTATCAGGAATCTAGTGGTTGAATTGAAATTAATTTTTTTTTCTTTATTCAAAATATAGAGAACTACAAAGTATTAACTCTATTTGCTATAACTAAAAATTAAAATAAGACCAAAATTTAGTTCGGATCTTTCGATAAGAATTCCTTGCAGGAGTCTGAACTTTGATAAATATTTTGTATTTAAGTAGAAACTACCGAGAGAACTAAGCACGAAGATACTTTTGGTTCATAGATTGTTTACCTAATTACTGAGATACGAAAAAATGATTTAATCCGCTGAATTACATGTGTTGAAATAGGAAATCAAGTTCAGCGAATATTGTATAACACATAATGTCTAAAAGGTAGTAGCACTGAATATATTGGCATGTAGGGTGTAGCCAAGTGCTAGAGATAATATTACAATTTTATAAAAAAAAAACACTTACATAAACTTTGACCGAGGTTTTTCGAAGGGCAAGCGCTTCATCGTCAGGGTCACAGAGTATATGTCTCAGGCAAATAGTAAAATCAGGCATTTTGTCAAATGCCTGGGCAAATTTTCAAATAAATTAACTTAGATTGAAAGGAGGGGTATCGTTAAGGGCCTTTTTTGGGCCCACCCTGAAATTCCATTTCAGGGTGGGCGATCATTCACGATTTCATTCGCGATTTTTTGGTCATTGAAGGTCTATATTTTACGGAATGCATAATGATTTGGTCATTTTCGATCTATCTCGGGGTCTACCACTGGCATGATCCGAAAAAAATGGCGCAAAACCACCTAAACGCGAATTGTTCTCGATTTTCCCGAATAACATGTGGCAACGCTGAGCCACAGCGGGAGATAAATACATAAATAGATAAAACATGCATAAAATCTCTACTAATGTGGCCACTGCGTGTGAATAAAGGTTTCTGAACTTGCGGAATATTCTTGACGAGGAACAGCCTCCGAGTTCTAAAATACTAGGTTTTCCGTGAATTCAGGCAATAAAATATGGCAACACCGGCTTTTTTGGGGGGCTTTGAATCCAAAAAAGTTTTTTGAGGAAGGTTTTGACCATCCACGTCCATTTATTGTCAAAAAAATTAAACTCTGGCGTAAGATGAGTCGCTTTTTTAAGTCATTTTAAATAACGATGAAAAACAGGAAAATTCTAAAAAGTTTTTTTTAACAATGAGCGCAAAGTTTGACATCAACGAAAATTGGCCAAAGTGACTCTCTTACATCCCTGATGAACATACTTGAAGGAATTTTTTGTCCTCCGAAGGGATCGGTATGAAACAACGCTTTGAATGCCGAAAAACCCGCATTTTTCGCCAAAATTGGCCTTCAGACCCATGTTTAGGCCAGTGATAGACCCCGAAATAGATCGAAAATGACCAAACCATTATGCATTCCGTAAAATATAGACCTTCAATGACCAAAAAATCGCGGAGTTGAGGAATTTCAGGGTGGGCCCAAAAAAGGCCCTTAACGATACCCCTTCTTTGAATGAAAAGATTATAAGTAGTTTTCACTTATGGTCTTAGAATTTCTGAGTTTCTACCTTTTCTTGGATTTTTGATTGAATGATTAGTGATCAATTATTTTTGATACCTTGGTTTGAAGTTTTAAGTAAACCAAGCAAGCTCGCATTATTGGAAATGACCCGCTGAATGCGATTTTCTAGTCGGAAAAGCTCCGCGAGTCCGTCGCTTCGCGCTATCTGTAGAAAACGCCGCCTAAAAATTGATCCGCTGGAATTGAGACCATGGAATCGATTCTACACCTCACGCTACGCACACGGTGTCTACTGAAACTGGCTGGCAAAAATTAAGTACTTCTACAGTAATTTTTCAGTAAATTTCCAAAATATTTAGTACCTACCTCATAAGCAATGATAATTTAGTACTGTTTTGGTATCTTCAAGTTGATTGTTGACTTGAGTTCTTATTATTTAATTATATTCCTTACAGCGTGTTTGTTTTTAATTATTCTATAAGAATCATCCGCATTTGCAATATACAATCCTAGTTTGAGCACACTTGAATTATGCGTTATAAACTGCAATAGAGGCAAAGAAAACCAGACAAGGCCAGCGTGGCGTGGAGGGTATTTCAATTTTAAGCTTCCATCGCATTTCTAAGGCGCGATGATACAACTATTCGTACTTTTTGGGATGCGTGAGGTATCACGCCTCAACTGAAGGCGTTTTCGAAACTGCCAACTTTCCATATCGAGATTCGCTTGTCGCTTTTAATTTTGAGCATGAGATAAATGGAATGACCGATCTTGACGAACTAGTGCAACATTTATTTATACGCACATCTTGTTTTAATTTTTTGTCTGAAGCCTGCGATCCACTTCATAATGAGTGTGTAATTTTCTCAAATGTGTTTTCGTTCTATTTCAGCCCTAATACACATTTTTATTGTTCTTTCCTGTATTTTATATTGTTAATTTGAGTTCCTTTATGCCGTCGTATTTCCTACCGCTTGTTTATTTTTAATTCTTCCATAAGGATTAAGATTATCCATTCGCTAAATACAATCCTAGCTTGAGCACACTTAAACTTTGCGGTCAAAACTCCTACAGCGGCAAAGGAAAAGCGTGGAGGCTGCTTCAATTTCAATCTTCCATCGCATTGCTAAGGCGCAACGATACAACTATTCGTACTCTCCGGAATGCGTGAGGTATCACGCTTTAATTGAAGGAGTTTTCGAAACTTCCAACTTTCCATATCGGGATTCGCTTGTCGCTTTTAATTTGGAGCATGATATAAATGGAATGACTGATCTTACGAGCTAGTGCAACAGTTATGCGCACATCTCCTTGTTTTAATTTTTTGTCCAGTTAATAATGAGTGTGTAATTTTTTCGGATGGGTTTTCGATCTATTTTAGCTTTCATACATATTTATGCTGTATTTTCTTGTACTTCATTGTTGATTTGAGTTCCAAAAGGAACTCAAAGTAACAATAAAACAGGATAATAGATGGGAAATACAACGGAATCAAAATTCTTCCGAATCGGTTAAAAGAATTAACCGATCGCTAATTACAATCCTAGCTTGAGCAAACTTAAACTATGCGGTCAGAACTACAATAGCGGCAAAGGAAAACCGACAAGGCCAACGTGGAGGCAAATAAATCTTCCCCCACTGTGCTAAGGCGCAACGATACAACTATTCGTACTCTTTGGAATGCGTGAGGTATCACGCCTCAATTGAAGGCGTTTTCAAAACTGCTGACTAACAGGATTCTTGTGTTGCATAAATAGGTGGTATATTAAAACTGGCTGGCAAATATTAAGTATTTTTGCTCCACGTATTCAGTACCTACTTTCCCAAAAAATTTAGTGCCTCATAAGCAGAAAAATTCAATACTTCTTTGATACGTCCAAGTGACGAAATTCGAAAATTGTCGCAAGTCACGAGAAAAATGACGTAGCCAGGAAATACGAAACTCAGAGGTGGCTTGAGGATCAACTGGATTTTTTATCTCGATCTGGCGGTGTAATACCCGTTGCAAACACCCTGTTTATCGATCCTTTTCCATAGGTTTAAATGGCAGCTCAATCGATATATCGCAAAGCACGCCGTGCCAGTGCAAATCAGGGACCTCTCCAGGGTCATCGGACCATGCGCCATAGATTCTTTGTCTCAAATTACATAAGAGAAGTCAACTATCGGGAAATTGAGCTTTACAAAGGTGTTTAAAATCACTTGATGATGAGGTTTCTGAAATAAGCAGAGAGAAATATTTTTGAAAAATTATATGTACTTACTACAAGGCAGTTAACAGATACAACTAATTGAGCATTAAGAATCAACTTGTCCTCGTGATAGCCAAATGATACAAAATTTCAGGTAACACAAAAATTACACGATCTGTGGGAAAAATACTTTGACCACTTGATTGGAACTCAATTTTTTCTTCTTTTTCAAAAGTTACATTGACAGTAACAGCAATAAAAATCTACAGGGGAGTCAATTACACATAATTTGGATATTTTGATTTCTTCAGACAAAGCGATGACTGAAACGTTAAACAAAGTCTAAAAGAAAATTGAAAGTATGTACCCGTTGATATCATTATCGGTTAAAACACATACAAAGTTTAAAACTGAAGCACTTAATTATTTTTTTCAGACATGTGCTAACAATTTATACCTACTGAATATAATGCCTGAGACCATTTATTTGACAGAGGTAACATACTTGGAAAAGGTTAGGAATTTTTCATATGAGAAAGTTTTTTTTGGATGTTGCTGATTTATTTAATTATACTGGATATGAAAACACCAACTGTTGCATCAATCTCTTGATGCAAAATACAATTTGACACATAAATTCAGGAGAGAAATTAAACAAATAGATTTAAAATTATACTTAATAATTGTACGGGGAAATCAGCAAAACATTGTACAAGAGATCTAAAGACAAAAATAAAATTTAAAAAGAAAAGAAAAATTTCTCAGGTAGGAAATATTGATCATAAAACAAGGATAGCTTTTACAAACAAAAATTAAGCAAGTTTTTCAGTAATAAAATATATTACCTTCATCAAATTTCAATTCACATCCCAAATGCTTCATCAAGAAAATTAAATACATCCTTTCTCTCTATTGCCACAAAAGCTAGTTCGGAGATCAGAATTACAAAGTAAAAAGGGATGTAGAATGTTGCTGGTGAAGATGAAAATACTTTCTTCAGTACTGTACACCAATAGACACTTCTTGAAAAAAACGGCAGACTTTCATAATTTGCCAGGAATAATTGAAGACTTTTCAAAGGCACTAGGTATGTGTTATTGGACACTAAATTTTTCTTATTTTTTCAAATCTACCTGCTGAGTTGACAGAACAAGCGCGAAATCTCCATTAAGGTATTGAATTGTCAATTGAAAAATGAGGATAGAGGTCTACTTTAAATAATACACAGAAAATAAAAATTAAAAAAGAAAAGAAATAAATCTTTCAGGTTAAGTTCATTCCATACAAGTCTCAAAATATTGTTATTACTGATTACAGCAAACTTTAATTTGTAGCATATATTTCATTGGTAATATTTTCTTTGCAACTCATCAGGTACCAAGTATTTGTTAGCAGTCCATTGTTTTAAAAATAAATTATTCTAAGACTTTCAATTTGAGATCAGTGATTTTATCAATGGCTTTAAATATTTAGCAACAACACAAGTAATAAGAGTGATAGGATACATCGGCAGGCACTTTTTTCCTTTGAACTTGTGGCCTGCGGAGCAATGTCTCTGCAGCCTTCTGATACAAACATCCTCGTGCCTTACCAAAGAGGAATTTTTGACCTTCCTCGATTAAAATTTTGCAATTAATTAAAACAAGATGCAGACGAATACAGTTTGAGGCATTTTACAATTAAAATTTGTCATCTTTTAATTGGAGACAAGTTATAAGAACTTGGCATTTATTGGAAAATATGCTTTTCTCATGGAGCCTAACTAAAATCTATTACATATTTCAAATTATTCATTTACATGGAAAGATATCAAATTTGAGATTACATAGGCACTAAATTATGTACACCAAAGTACGGTTTGATGAAAAATATTTTTCCTGATTAGGAGAAATGCTCGGTGACATTAAAAGTGTCATTGATGTGCCTTTTAGTCATTTACTTGAAACTGGCATTTCATTTGGACGTTGTGCCATTGAAATTTTACAATTTCATTTTGTTTAATACAAAAGATTCTTCCTTTTTTATTTTTGCTAATTTTCAATGCTACGAGTAAAATAGAGCCTAGTTGCCTGTCAAGGTCCAGTTTATGTGGAATTAATTTTTCAAAACTTTGTTGCAACTTTCCTTATGCTTACAGGGAGGTTCTCTAAGAATTTTCTTTTTTATATTTTTGTTTACCACACGTCTAGAGCAGGGGCAGTCAGTTATTACAGTCTTATTAGTTTCTTAACAGCTAATTTTTTATAGATACAGGGATTGATATAAATTTTCTTTAATAATTTTTGGTTCTTTCATTAAAGCACCATGTCAAAATGTATTGATTGCAAGGTGATGAACGCAATTTGATCATTCAGGATATTGTAAGCTATTTAATCGCTTATTCAACATCGTACGGCTTCAGTTGCCGTTCACCGTCCGCAAGGAACACAATTAAAGCTCGATAGAGAAGGAAGCATCCAAGTTGGCATTTTTGTTTTTGAGACCATGAAGTGCAAGGGCCATAGTATTCTCCATGTTTTTCATTTTTCAAATTCTTGACACCTAGAGCCTCGATCATAGCTGCCTCTCGCGTTAACGCTTCGACAGGCATTATGTTTTGGAATACATTCAAGCAAATCACACCATGATTTGACTTCCAGAGGTTTAGAATGTGTTGCGTCTGGAAGAAGAACAGAAACAGATTCAAACGTTAGATTGTTAAAAGTCAATACCGTGACAGAGGTTTTGTACTCTATCACTATCATAAATACGTCATTTAAGAATTTATGTTATCATGAGTTCATTGCAAGGTTCTTTTTTTTTTGGCCAAACTCTTGAAATTAAAGTCTTAGTTGTGTTGAATATTTTATGGGAGAAAAGAACCCCTAAGTTAGCATCTGCTGCAAGTGCGCACTGCAACCTGCTTTTCTCTCGATTTCCCTATTTCATATATTTTTCTTCTGATCATTGGTATTGGCTGGATTTGGTCACTTTTCGAATTTCAACTTCAGTTCCAACTTTGGTAGCATCCAGCCATCAACCGTGAATTTAGTGACCAGAGTTACAACTGATAGCTCCACTGATTACCAACAGCAAGCCAATCATGGAGAATGTTCACCACTGGTGACGTCAACAAGTCCATAAAAACATGAGCTGCATGTTTTTTGAGGTCTTTTTCACCAGCGACCCTTGGAGCTCGGAATCCAAGTTTTGCCTTTCGGCTTTCTTTGTATGACATTATTTGGTAAAATTGTGTAAATCTGAATTTGTAATACAATTCACACCTTTTGGCCCTTAATGTTCATTATCACTCTTCGTTCTCTTACAATTTTCTTCCCTTTTTTTAGTACGCAATAGATGGAAATCCTTCTAATTTCACCCTCATCTGCGACAGCGTCATTAATTCAATATTAAAAAAACTAATTTTTTTTTTTTTTTTTTTAAGAGCCTCCTCTGGTTGGAGCAACTAAGAAGGCTCAGCTCTACAGCAAAGCACATTCATATTTTTGAAGATTTTGCGAATTGCACATTTGATTGAGATTTTTTAAGTTCACAAGAATTGTTTGAATTGTTAAAAAATATGGAGCTTTGCCAAAGGTGTGAATATGTTGCATTTTGAGTGTTTCACAAAAAATAAGCCAAAAGGCCTAGAGAAAATCAGTACACTGATCAGAGCTCAAACAGAGGATGAATACGTTTGGTCACATACCTTTTCACTATTGCTAGAAGTTCCATCATTCCAAAACTTGACTGCTTCATACAAATGGGCATATGGCCTTGACCGCTTCCCTTTACCAACATAGAATATTGCTTTCAGAAATGTAGACCAAACTTCTAAAGTGGCCATGGTCTGAGATCTGGCAGGCAAGTTTTCCGTGACTCGAGGATCCAGTAAGAGATAAGTGAAAGAGCATTTCGAAATTCCACCTCGCCACTTGGCATGACGAGTGGGTGTCTCAAAGTATGAACTCATTTTAATTTCGAGATGAGACCAACTTTGCAGTAAATTCTGCCACTCCTTATCATCAGGTTGATTGATAGTTCTGTCCACTTCATGGCTGAATGATTCTGAAACACAGGGGATGGAAACTATTTGAGACTAAAATTCCTGGAATGATGATTGCAATAATCATTTAACAGTTGACAAAGTTACAAATTTCTGTCATAATTTATATTTTTTGGGACATGTCAGATGCGCTGGTCACAGACTAGTGTTTTGATGGTTTAAGCTTGTAAGAGTTAGCAAAAAATATTGAGATCTATCAAACGTCTAGATTCTAACATCATCCACCACAGCAGCTACCATAATATCTTGCAACTTGGATTCGCCAATTGATGATACACATATTTGCACCGGTAGCTTGACTAAAAATACCGATTAAACCAAGATGGAAGAAACCAAGGTATGCACTCCAGCGGTGGATAACGTCAGACATAATGTTTTCTGAAAGGCGGTTTTGTTGTTAATACTGGATATGGAAACTTGGTGTTTAGATAGATTTTATTACTTTTTGCTGATATATAATCCGATACCATCAAAACACAAAACACAAAACACTTTCCCTCTTTTCTATTTTCACTAATATTTCTAATGTATACATTTAATAGTATTCTTCAGAAGAGTAAAATGGGAGATTTTAAAACAGGCAATTCGGATACATATTTCTGTAGTATAACCACCAATATTTTATGGGACAAAACAATGAAGAACGCTACTAATGCAATGATCATGGATCCAATCATGGAATTAAGAATACAGTTACCTCCTAAAATCAAACACTGATCAAAAGGTTTATCAGATCAAAGACTGGGCAAAGTTTGGGTGAGCGATTAACTCAGTGTAGAGGTGTCTCAAGCTATCAAGGTGTTGCTAGGCGCCAGTAAGCATTGTAAGAGCTGCTTTTGTTGATGTAGTTGCTTAACTAATCATGAAGCTATTCAAAAATTACTTATGGAAAACGATCAATAACAATTTTGACTGTGCTTTGAGAATAAAAATTAACAGGGAAAAATGCATTTTATGGCAGAAATCACTTACCTGGATTTTGAACAATGACTCCAGAATCACATAACACCTCTGATTTTTTTCGATTTATCCTTTTCAGCTTCCGCAAGTAGAGTCTTTTCGTCGTAAATGTGATTGGACCAGGGACATAACCTTTTTGCTTCAGCTCCAAACGTAATGTATCAGTGTCATATGTTAGTGATGATACTGATGACACAGATTTTGAGGAGTCTGAAAGCAGTTAAATTCAATTTTAAGATCGACGCCTTGGTAGAAAACTCAAGGAGAAAAAATTGTACATGATGCTAATTTTTTGACATCTATACATTACAGACCTTTCTGCATCTGAGATTGAATACTTTGACCCTGATCAATCATTTGCACTTTTAAATCAATGAATATAGTCGAAAAATACGTGCGTCAGATTGCAACATTGTAAGTCTACCCTCATGTTACATTTTTTAATAGGAAAACTATAAACAATTATTTTTATTAAAATTTCCTGTGAATTTATTTCACTCATTCCAAAAATATCACACAAAATTGCGAGGATACACTTGGATTTTTCTTGAAGGAAATAAAACATTATCAGAGATTTTGAGATATCGCAATTGAGGTACGCATTTCATCATCCATATGGTTGGTAAAGTTGGAAGTAGGTTGTCCTCGATACCTCAAGGATAAGAAGTTATTGAGTTACTGTTCATCGGTTTGCCTCTTCCGTTAGATTAATCCAGACTCGCATCTATTATTGAACATGTAATTATTAGAAGGGCTACATGAATAGAAGAGATAATTAGCATTTTTTTAAAAAAAAATTAAGATTTCATCGTTTCAAGTAAAACTCATGAAGGCAAGAACTCTTTTCTTCGCTGATGAATCTACTGCAGTTGGTAGTTTTGTACAGGTACTCAAGACTGTTTTTCTCAAAATTACAAAAACGTCCCTCAACTTTTTTGTCCATGATATCCTTCATCTATGGAAACCCTTGAGCTATAGGTATAAGGAAAAGAGGTAAAAATTACCTTCATCACTGAGTTCGTGTGTCTTCCTTTCATTCTCTGTTGGGGAGAGATTTCCAAATCCACTTAAAGCTGATAATCTGCAAGATAAATATGAACATGAGAAAAGGCTCTCAAAACAATCATTGAAGTATGAAACTATTCATTACATACAGTAAAAAAATTTATCAGATAAAAAAAAGATCTGATTTTAGTAACAAAATGCAAATGAGGCTGCTACATTTTCAGTAAGCAGAGCAATTACGATCCACTTGGATCGAAAAATCGGATTTCGAGATTTCAACAGAAAACTCTCGCAAATTCTACAGAGTAAGTGGTCAACAATTTAGTTAAAGTTATAGGCATAAAATTGCACGACAATCTGGCAATGTGCATGGTGCTTTGAACATGGTAGATTAGAATTTTGAGCAACTTTTTCTAAAATTTATGTTTGATTTTCTAACTTCCAGCCTCCATTACTTCAGTTTTGTTAGGCATTTTGATAAGACACTCCTCTATACTCAGAAATCAACTAGACTATAGCAAAAAGGAACAACCATTTTTGGCTGATTGATGAAAGCATTCATCTTCATGCAGAAATTGAGGGTGCATACGTTGTTTCTGAAATCAGCCGGAGAAAGTGTTTTCTCAGAAAGAAACACAACTTAATCAGTCAAAAAACACAGTAAAATGACAACTTAATCCAGGGGACGGCAGCTGCAAAATACAAAAGATCAAAGGCAAAAAATTTTGCAAAAAAGCTAATTGACAGAAATTCGACGACTCGTTATTCTTCCTTTTTATCGGTTGAAAATGAGTCCGTGACTATTCTGAAAAGTCTGAAGTTTTCTTGCACCATTTTTTGTCTTCAATCTCGGATATTTTGCAGCAATCGTCAATGGATCAAAAAGTTATTTTACAGTACTTGGTTTTTTCTTGTAAAATGTGGGTCAATCATTCAATTTTGTGTGGACTGAGGTCCCTATCCTCATTAACAGTCATGAATTATGAAAGAAGATGTTGAAAACACCTGATTAAAATTGTATTCACAGGGACAATAAAATCGTTTATCAATTAACAGCTGGGTGAATGTTCATTGAAAGTTTTGAATATATATGCATCAGATAATTAAAAAATATTCTCTAAACATGAGTGTGACTTTTTTTTTTTAAATTTGAGGAATAATTTGCACCGTGAAATCAATATTCTAGCATAGAAATTAACTTCCTGAAACCTGTTCAAATTATGCATACATTTTTTTGACAAATTAAGGTGTGTTCTATAGCTTCTATTGACGTTCACAAAACGTTGATTCAATTAGATTATGGTATATATTCATTGATTTAATTTACAATGATTCATTTTCATAAGAATCTCAATTATGGTAAATCATTTGTAGTTACAGTATCAATGTAACATCGTTTATGGGAGCAGAGTTCACCTATATCACAAAATAGAGAATAATAAGAGTTGAAGTTACAATATCACTGTAACATCATCTAATTTGGTAATGTTCACCTGTGCCATTACAATGACATTAGTCGTTGGGGCAATAAAGTACAAGTTTCCGAATTAAAAATTTAGTGTTGGCTGCCATGATTCTCCAATAAATTAGACTAAAACTCCTTCATAAAATAAAGGGGCTGCACCAGTTTAAGTTAATCATATGAAATATGTACTGAAACTTACAAGTCAAGATTGAATGTCATTTTGATTAGAAGCACTGAAACATTACTGAGTAATTTAACAAATGAGTAATGGACCTTGGAGGTTGAGGTTGGGGGAACAAAGAAAAGTAAATGAACTAAGCTGATAAGATAAGGTTTAGACCAGAGTGATTAAAACCTTCCATACACATTGTAGAATGATCACCTCCTCCTTAATGGGGTCTTTAAAATCAAATTTGAAGCAGTTAAATTATTGCAAAAAGTTTTAAATGTAATATTGAGAAACTGTAACTTGAGCTAATCGTAGTGGACTACATTAATTTCCCTCCTTTGTTTTTTCTTTTCTTTCTTTCGAGGAATTAAGGCGAAGATAAAATTTTACCTTCGAGCATTGCACAAGGCTAATGATTGTCATGTTAGACCAGCACAAAAATCTTTATAAAACCAAAGAAAATCAGTGATTGAAGAAATGATTAATTGTAGAAAGCATGCAACAAGAAAAGAGTGCGGAAGGGGTAGAAAGATTTTGAATGGTGTGTGAAAATCAGAGACAAGAGACCCTCAACTGGCCTCTGGGCGACAGGTGGAAGCTTTTACTTTCGGGGATTTAACAGTTCCTTATGGACAATTATAAGGGAGCAACAGTCATCACCCTAATTTCGGCAGTTGACCTACCTACATGGTGGATGATGAGCTTCGGGTGACGTCATGAGCCAAATAAGTTTCCCAAACTTTGGCCATTTTCGGCTTGTTCGCAAAACAAAACTGCCAAAACATTGTTGAACATCAACCATGTAGGTAAGTCAACAGTAAAATTCTGAAGTCCTGAAAGTAAAATCTTCCACCATGGCCAAGATACTCGTGGAGGGTCTCTTGTCTCTAATGAAAATTGTGATGAGTTGAAAATAAAATGTAATTGCTTACAACAGGACACATGTATTGTTCAGTTTGAAAATACAAAACACAATGACAAAACAAAACAGGGAGGTAAACAAAATACTATGTAACTACAGTACACTTGAAAAAGAAAAAGAATTTAGAAAGCATGAGCAAGAAAAAAAAATACAGTTGTTCTCGTATAACTGTCAGTCTCTGTACAAATAAATCATACCATAATTTTCAGAAATCAAAAATTAGGAAGTGATATGAGGAACACCGGACTAATTCTAATTAATGATCACAAATGTCAGATTTTGTCTTGACATTTTCTCATTAAACGAAGCTTTGAGATCATGAACTTTGTAAATCTAAGCACATCATGAAATTTATGGATAAAGATACCAAGTTATTCATGTGCTAGATAGACAGTATACATACTTTGTTTCAGGATTTAGATCTTTTGAAATAATTTAAAAAATATTTTGAACTTAGAAAGACTTTTGAAGAAAAAAAATTGATTTTCTATGATCACTTGGACAAAAACTACAATGAACAGTAAACGAATTGTGAGAATAAAAAAATCTGGGGTATACACACTACAGCTATCTATAAACAGGGAGAAAAAATTCTGCTGCATCAATAGAAACTCCAATTAATAATACCTGGACGAGAATTCTCCTTTAAACAGGAAAACTTTTTGTTTTAAATGGTACTCCTACTATTTCAAAAGGCAGCGCTGTCACTATAAAGAGATTTCTAGTTGACTCAATTCAATTAGATCAATCAGATCCATAAGATTTGAAATTTACGTCGATACTAATAATACTCTATGGAAATATTTTACGAAAATTAATGGGGTTTTTTTTTAAAAAATCAAATACTAGTTAAAAATGAAATTAGAAGAATGAAATTAAAGTTCACCTACGAATCACAAAACAAACTTTAGGCACAAAAGTTAAAAGAAAAAAAAGAGCATTATGACTGGAATTCTGCGAAAAATCATACTTACAAAACTTGAATAAATTAAAATACATAATTTGTTTAAAATACATACATTATTAAAAGACCAGACCTTGGACACAGAAAGTATGTATATAGCAAATTTTCTTTTATGTTTTTCATGACATTTTATCATTGGTAACGTTAAAATGATTTAATTTAGTAGGGGATTTTTCTCACAAAATGATAACTTCTTCAACTAAAGTATATGATCCTGACGAAAGAAATAAAAAGAAACATACCAATTTCCAAACAGCCAACATTTTTTGAAAAACAGAAAAAAAGTTCTTTAAAAGTGCATGATGAAATTAGATTTTTACATCGTGATGTAATAATTTGAAATCTGCACAAGGTTTCTTTTCATAGGTTTTTAATACTTAATGAGATTTTCTCCATTTGAAACTCTGACATTTAACATCATTTAAAGTTTACCTAATTTAGCACCTTTATGCCTTCCTCCACCCCCCTCTTCCCCCCAAAAAAAAGAATTTACTAAGCTTGAGCTACTTTTTGACTGTCTGCACACAGCCATCAACAGAGGCAGATTAGCAGCACTAGCTATCCTCCATTTAAGCTTGTGTTGAATGATCAATTCTTGATGGAGCAGCTGGCCACTTTGAGAATTGATTCATTTCTGTAGGTTTAAATGGAGGGGAAAAAATGTTGCAAACTTGCTAGACCTACAAGTACCTATCAATAAATCTGTATAGATCAGTAATTATTTGATTTAAAGTAGGAGATCAAAACGAATAATTTTTTCTTCACAGTCTTATATCTCTCGCATGACGTAGAACAATGGAACATACATTTTTTATGGTATAAAAAGGAAAGATTAGCCCTAGATTTTGTACTTGAGATGGGAACACAGGAGCTTGAACTTGCTTCAATTAATAAAATGTTCTATTTTTTCCTTCTTCCCCCCCCCCTCCTGTACATCAACAAACGATAAGAAAATTTGGCGGGATACACAACATGTCAGAGAGAGAGAAAGTGTGACACAAGAGGTAAGTTGTTTCCCTGGGAAAGGTTACAAACAGAAATACGGAAAAGATCTTAAAGTAGGGTACAGCAAACCATAAAGACATTTTTTAAAGAAGAGTGTTTGCAGTTCTATGAATTGCTGAACTTGGAGCGTAAACCTGAGGTGAGAAAGCTCGTACTACAAAATAAGTAGGTAACTGTAATACATTAATTAAAAGGCACTGATTTTGATGCTGAATAAACCAACGGCAAGGGAAGCAATAAGGCAAAACATTTTCCTTCATTGAAAATCAATGTAAAAGATTACTTCAGTTTGCAATTCGACATGAAGAGACTTCCTGATGTGTGGATTTGAACAAATTAAACATTAATTATTCAATTCGAGGATGTTCTAGAAATTTAAAATGTGTTCTCCAGACTGCATAAAATCACAATGAGAAGATATAATGAACAGTTTTACTCGTAAATATATATCCTGTCCATTGGTTCATAGCAGCAATAGATTTACAGAGAATCACAACAGTTCTGTAGAAGGTTTCATACAATCTGGGTATTTTCAATGAAAATTGCAGTTGAGCCAAACCCATGAATCGTAAATAGTTTATATCCAGTGTTTTCAGGGCTAACATCTATTTTATGCCATATGCTTAGGACTTCTCTTTTCCCTCCAAAACTAAAATTTTGAAGTGTTAAGGAGAGAATAGTTTTTAAGTTGATGCTTTCAATACATGACTTCTCTAAGGAATGCCATTTAAAATCCCTTGAATTGAAATGTACGGCTCAAGCAGCAAAAGTCAATGTTTTTATACATAATACTAAGGATAGGTAACTAAGACACACAGATCAATCTGAAAAAAAAGGAGAAAATCAAGATGAGGTTGATTTTTTGGAGCCACGAAAAAGCCGCAAGAAACCTTGAGTCAGCACCTTACGCCCTTTAACTGTTCCTCTGAAGCTACTGAAGAGGTAACTAAAGAGGTGGTGAAAGTAAAAAAAAAGAAAAGAACAAAAATCAGAAAAAATAATGATCTAAACTAAAGGAGAATAAAAATAAAACAAAACTGGGTGCATTATTTAGAATGAAAGTGGATCTGTTTTGTCATGATATTGAGAACTCAAAATGGATTTGGTTAAATTCGTCCAAGGAAAACTTTGGGGAGATTTTCAGGAATAGATAAGGAAAGTTGCTTAAGGGGGAAAGAAAAAGGTAATATGTACTTTATGTAGTTCGAAAATACAAATTTTAAGTACGAAATACAATTTTTCACAAGTAATGAGAGAAAGAAATTAAACAGAAAATTGCAGCAAATAACACAAAAATGAAGAGATTACAGTTAGTGAAAAGAAACACATGCAAGACATGGATGGAAGAAATTTCAAACAGTAACATATAACTGCTGCTGATGTCAGAGGATCGTACATAGACATACGTTACTAAAGAAGGTAGATAAAGTGCAATTTTTTTTTAAAATATAAAATAAAGAAAGTGTTATTGCAATAAAGCTGATGGAAACATGAGGAGCCCAAATTTCGTTGACAGGTATGAGGTCAGCTGCAAGTTGAGGCAAGAATATTGACCTTGTTACTTGTTCGCTGATAATGGTTTGCTCTATTGAGGAACTAAGGAAGGCTAGAGCCAGCTGAAAAAAAAGCTCAACTTGCGTACAACTTGAGTTTAGAATAAAAAAATTCCCGACTTTTAGTCCAATTTAGAAGCTGGGTTTTGCAACTTGCAGACAACCGCAGCCAACAAAATTTGGGCCCAGAGCTCTTGATAGAAAAACGAAAGGAAACAATCCGTAGAGGAATTCCTTAGATGTATGTATTTTTAAGATAGATGAAGACGAAAAGTCTGGATAAAAAAAAGAAAAGAAATAGTATATAAAAAAGAGAAATTCTGTTGATTACATTTGACTTTCTACTCTGTTACAAAGGATGCTTGAAATGAGAGTGAGAGCAAGAATAAAGGAACATCTCGTCATGATGAAAGTTGCTGTTTTACTCATACTGCTTGAGAGATTTCATTGCCTGGAAGGGAGGAAATCCTAAAGTTACACTCTAAGTTACAGGAGAGCAAGAACTAGAGAACAAAGATAGATAAAAGAAGAAAAGTAACAAAAGGCCACAAGACAAGATTTGCATTGAATGGCTGCATCTTATAGTTTCTCTTCAAATTTGATGTTGACAACCTTTTGGGCGGCCACAAGTTTGAAAATGAATGGTTTGACAAGTTATAACATCAAGGAAATGACAAAGTATTAATGATATCATGCGCCTTGCATTTCACTAATATTAATTACACAACATCAGAAATTGATTTCCAAACTTATGGTTGCACAAACCATTTTTATTTTTCGTGAAGTTTCAAAGCAAACTCAAGTATTGCTGTGCTTTGCTTCGAAGCATTGGGTTCTTATTAAAAGCAAATGTATAGAAATAAGTACTTCAAATCAATAATCATTCAAACTTGTCCCTATTTCAGTTCAATATTTTTAAAGTTATGATAAGATCAAACATGCGTTAAAAACAATTGCTTGGAAAAGCAGATCTTTAACGAGACACATGAATTTTGATCACGAACTGCAACAAGATCCTTCGCATAAGAATAGGTCGTAAGATCCAATGTACAGATAATTTTGTATCACTTTAATAGATATTATTGGAGTGATGTGGATGAAGGAATAAAAAAAGGCAAGAGTTTTATTAAGGTTTAGGACTGCTGAGCAATTTTCTCTTGATTCAAAAATCTCTGGATGAAGATCAATTGAATGAATTTGACCTCATCATCCCTCCATGCTGATTCAAAATTATAACCGGAAAATCACTTGCTAATTTTCGCTTCAATTTTAAGAGGTCAGACTGAACACTTCAACATTTTAAATTACTGAAATAGGCAAACAAAACTGGTGATATAGAGTGAGTGCCAAATACAATAACTTGAAAGTCGATTCTTCAGCAGAAACGTGACATTGAGACATCAAAAATAATGCCGACTTTTCAAATATTAGCTGTTTTTACTTGAGTCTTTCGTTGAGACAATCTCATGATTTCCTCGTTTTAATACCTTACAAACATCTGCAATAATTTAAAGAATCTTACCTGACAGTGCTGGATTTGAAGCGAGTTTCTCGGAAGACTATGTCCTTCTCCTTGTCAACATATTTGTACTCTTCGCACACATTGAATTTGGACCCGTCCTTTGCAGTTGGTTCGTCATCTGAGGTTATTAAGATCCCATCAAAGCCACACACATCCTTATTCTCCGAACTGCCACCACACTTCCTCCAGCTCACTGCCTCTACCATTTCCTTTCTACCTGATGGACCAAGGAAACTTGGCTCTTCGTCTGAAGTCCAATAAGACCGTGTCAATTCATGGGGAGAGAAATAGTCTGAAGATGATGCACGACCAGGAGCCGGCTCTTCTTTCTCAGAGTTAGGACTCGGTAATTTGTCACAACATACAGAGCCCCTTTCAGAAGAACTGAAAAAAACGTCGCTAAATTCTGATAGGCAAGAATTTCTACCCCCTGACTGAGCACCCACCTCTTCTTTTACGGCTGAGTCATTTTCAGGAATTGCAGATAGGCAAAATGCAACATCCATACTATTAGTCACATCATCCGATTTTCTTCCATCATAACTCGACACGTGAGAATCATTGGTCTGATTGGCAGCTTGCATGTCTGATATGTACGTTAGGCTCTCCAGAGACCCAGGATTTTTAGGAACATCACAGGTTTCATTATTATCTGAGGATGATGAATCTTTAGACAATACTTTAATCACAGTTTCGAACGTAGAGCTGGACTTTACAGGATTATCAAGTTCAGGGCTTGGCTGTTGTTTTTCTTCTTCATCATTCTTGGTTGGAGCAGAGTGAAGTTCTACATAGTTATCTAACTTAATAGGTGACGCAGAAACAGGCAGAGAAAATCGATTACCTTGCGTTCCCGAACAAGAGTGACCGTCGCATGCTGTGAGCATGAGAGGTTCAGTTTCTTGAGATTCGTCAAGGTAGTCACAAATATTGCACTTCTTAGGAGAGCTTGGATCTGTCGTGGCATAATTTTCCGACTTGTCATTATTAGAAACTTCAATATGCAATAACTGGCGTCTTTCATCCATGAAAGAGTCTCTAACGCAAGTGGTGACTTTAGAAGGTGTTGTACAAGATCTGTTGTTCGCGATCACATTGTTTGTTTGAAATTGCTGTGTTGGAGGTATTTCTGATGATTTAATTTCATTACTACTGATGTCGATGCGATGTTTGATCAAACTTGGACTTCCAACAGTCGATATCTTAGTAGGATCAGCTTGTTTTGTGTTGGGTTCATTGACTTGATTAATTCGAAGGCACCTTAAAAAAGCCTTTTCTAGTTTGGCTCTGTTCTTCAAGAAACTAGAGCCCTGTTTGGATTTTTTGTTGTTGGGTGTACTCGGAGAGTGCGTTTGATTTTTAGGTGCACTATTATCACAGCGGTCACTGGAATCAACGGAATCTAGAGGAGGTGCAGACACATCGGCAGTAAAATTTGAAGCAGAATGAGCCTTAGATCTTTCGTTTTTTGAGATCTTTTCAAAACCGGTTAGGCTCTTCTCACTATTAATGCCACAAAATTCCTGTCCATTTTGTTTCCCGTGTTGTGCAGAACAGCTACACTCAGGATTGACTCGATTGGTAACAGCCTGCGAATCGCACAAATGGTAACATACAATTTTAAAGTTGTTGCACAGAATGTCTTCACAATGTTCGCAAACACTTCTCTGCGCAAAATTTCTGGGGATATTATGACTATTCACACACAGACTAGGACTGGCGTCATTGCACTTGTTCATAAAAATATTCCTGACACATTTTTTCTGATTCCTCTGAGGACTTAAGCATGGTGTGATGACCCCACTACTGTGGCACGGATCATGGCTTCTACTCTTCTCGGACCCTGTCAGACAAGTCTGATACAAATCATGGTTCTCATTTGATACGTTGTAAGCGCAACTGGTGGACTGAGGCGGTAGCAGTTTTTCATGTAATTCTTTAGCTAAGTTATTACAGAGGGAGGTGAAGTTTACGGCTGATGGAGTTTTGTGGCTTGGGGTGGAGGAGTGGGACCTTTGTTCTGGAGTGCGGTCACCAACGCTTGGGACGACACATTCATAGACTTGACAATCTTGCAGATAAGTCAAAATAGTACGCTGAATATTGCTGTCTTGTACCTGTAATGAAACAAAAAAAGGTTAGGAACTATATGAAAGTGAAACAAAGTGTTATGGTCTTTGTTTCCCGGATGAAGGAACGTAACTCTATTCCAAGGTTGCAAAATTGACTGAAACTGTTCAATTTTTTACAAGAACATTGCAGTGCAATTTTGGTTTAAAATTCTGCTGTTGCAGGTAAAAAAAGAAAATCAGTAAAATCTTAGTTGACAACACTTAACAGTTTCCAAATAATAATACAATATGCAAGAGGAAATGCCGCCTTAAAATGTAATTACGTTTTTTTGCCTGGGAAACAACATAATGTGTAGAGAAGCACCTGACAGATTTTCTTGGAGAAGTTAGAAGGTGCTACACATAAATTAGACCAGATCATTGTCATCCTATTTAGCCAAAACTACGTGAAAGAACTACTAGGAGCTCTGAGCTTAAGTAAAAACAAAAGGGTTAAATTCCTGAGATAACTATACAAACAACACGGTAAGATAGTAAAAATTGGTATATGATTGCTCAGGAAAAGAAAAAATGAGATCTAGATAGCGTTAAAATCATTCAGGCATCTGAAACTTTAAATTTTTTACAGTCATCACTGACATGAGCCATTATTTGCTATTTTCAGGGTTTTCCCCCAAATGCTCTGAGGACTTAAATAAATTCCAGCCACATTAAATTTCTTGAGTTTTCCCAGCTGCTAAGGATTCTGTTTAAAACTCAAGATCCTTCCTATGAGTTTTTTACTTCAAGTATTTTTGAACTCCTATACTGAAACATTACCACCTCTTAGAGGGGTATGGATCAACTTTATTTTTTTTTTTTTTCATCTTATATCTTCAAAACTGAGGAGACAAAATTTTTCAAAGTCTAAAGGGCCGTATTTCTCAAACTCCCCAGCAGTACACTTAATCAATAATAGCAGTTAATATTTCCACCAAGATTATACAAAAAACAGTTGAATGTATGTATACTCACCGCGTTGTGTCTGACAGATCTATCATCGTCTGACTTGACTATGCTTTCAATCTGGATGTTTCCATTAGGAGGTACAGTGATACGATGTGTAACACTAACATCTGAGCCTGATGTCTCGGAACTTGACCAATCGGTTGGATAGCGAAACACTTCTTCTTGCCTCTTGTTCCTTCTTTGTTCTTGTAATTGTTTGTTCTGTGTAGGTTGAGCACTGTACTCAGCCTTTACATCATTGCGATACAAGTAAACTTTTTCTGCAACATTAAAAAATCAACGTCTAAAATTGGGCGTTTCATGACAATGATCAAAGACTGACTCCATTGTTGCAAATGTGTATGCAATTTAGCACATTTTATTCTGTGGGGGAATCCCCTTGATTCTTGGAATTATAAGAGCTCAAAAACTTGCACATTGCACAGGTGCTCCTAAGTATTTGTGTTATTCATTCTTCCAAGTTTTTGTTTCTTTTTCTTAAAAAACAACATATTCATATTTTCCGAGAAACAACATATATTCATATTTTTGATGCCAAAAAACTTGCTATTTTTCTGTAAAAATTATGGCGAGTCTTTTAGGTACAAAGTCTTTCACTTATACAATTATGTTTCATGAATTCTCTTTTCAATATTTAACAGTTTTCAATCTACCAAGTCTAGCAGGACCACTAGCATAATTTTTCAAATTTCGACTGCTCTGTCCTACACTAATGGATTGCAACATCTACATGACCCATAAAAATTGAATATATCTTCGCATGTTGGTCTAAAGCTGTTACCACCTAAGAAATGCTCTATAAGAAGTAAACTATTGAGCCAAAACCCATGGTAAGAATGGATTGTCATTACATGTATTTTTGGTTGCATAAGTTCTGTACAGATACAGGAGATTTTAAGGAAAAAGTGATGAGAAATTTAACCATACATTTGACACACACCTCATGCAGGAAAGAGACAAGATAATTGTACACACTCCTTCAAAAAAAACCCAAACATAAGAAGAAGGCAAGGAATCAAGGTTTTCCATATTTTTAGAAGATACTTGACATGAGATGAAAATTCAACAAGCGCATGTTTTCAGGCAGTTAGCTCCGCCAATCAACAAATTTTCAGAATAAGAAAATGTATATCCTCTCTCCTTTGATCCAGCCACTAACCTTCCATTCATAACAGGATAATTACATGGCAAAGAAAATTCATGCATTCACTACAAAGAAAAAGGGTGGAAAATAACAGTGTTAGGGTTCACTTCTTTTGTTAACTTTATCGGCCATACTTTATCAAATTTTTTGTAAAAACTTTTTCTTACCGATTTTTCTAAAATTGTTGATACTTCTTACACTACAGCCGTTTCGAGCAACCGCTCATCGTCAGGTGTTAAAAACTTATAAAAACTAAAATTATAATGCGCTTTCGCGATTGCGAGTAGTTCGGTATCTACGTCTGCATTCGCGAAAGCGCATCATAATTTTAGTTTTTATAAGTTTTTAACACCTGACGATGAGCGGTTGCTCGAAACGGCCGTAGTGTAAGAAGTATCAACAATTTTAGGAAAATCGGTAAGAAAAAGTTTTTACAAAAAATTTGAGTGTTCGGGTTATTGCATTCTAGCTATTGTCACAGGCACCCGACAAAATTGCTTAAAGTTCCCAAGTAAGTATACTGTACGTAATTCAATTTGCTTTTTCCATTTCACCAAGTTGGTGAGTATTGCTGATGCTGGCAAGCAAAGACAGCACTTCGCAGTGCTTCAATAATTTCATTACTAAAATTGGCAAAGTGACCCAATTATTGCTTTGCAATTAGATCGTGTAGTTATCCACCCAAGGAAATGAAAAAGGAAAAAAGGGACAGTGACCTAGGGTGAGGGTATAATGGGGCGAAGAGTCAGAGCAATTTTCGTTACTTGACGGGGAAGCCTGCGATACATGAATGTTGATAATCTGAAGTGCCTTGGTCAAGCCACCCTCCACAGCATAATCCACAGCAGTTTTATTGTCATCGTCACGGAGAAATGGATCGCCTCCTGCTTTCAGTAACTGGTGGAGAATGGCGGTACGGTTCCATACTGTTGCGACATGAACAGGTGTTAGCCCATCTTCAGACCTGAAAGTAGGAAGAGGGGATCAGCGGAGAACTTATGGAGTATAATTTGAATTTTTAATTGGAAAATTTCAATATTAATACTCCTCCAAATAAGGAAAATTGACTTCTGAAGTATACGCTGACACTAGATGACTCATCTGCTGAAAAAAAATGACTAGTGAATCATGACAGACTGACTTGTACTCACTCTGGAACTCTCATAAATATGAACTAGAAAAACAATCTACATGATTTCTCTTCAAAATTTTACATGGAAAATAATTCACACAACAGGAAGTTCAGAAATCAACTCCTAAATGAGATATCAACAGGTGTATCTAACACAGATCAAATGGAAGCTGGATTACACAAATGACATCATTTGTATTTTTTCCTTTGAACCAATGTTAATTTCAACACTGTTCTCGGCGAGGAGTTGATTTTTAAAATTCCAGTTATGCAATTCATTTTCTTTGTGATTTTGGAGAGAAAGCAAGTGTCAAAATGCTTAAATTTGTATACCTTGTCTAAAGGCCCATTGAAGACCTTGCTAAAAGAAAAGAGTATTGCAGTTAAGTTACGATTGCAGCAAGCAGTTCATAGTTGAAGTTTCCATGTTTGTTCAACCTCAGATATGTGTAAAAAGGAAACTGGTTTTTGCTAGTTTAATTGCAAACACAAAAAGATTTTGTGACTGAACCAAAACTTAAACACAACAACTTATCTTGAAATATGTAGAAACTTTTTACAGACACCCCTTTTCCTGGGAGGTTTTCAATTCTTGTGTGAAATTTCCTTCAGGACTTTGGCTTATTTTTTTGCTGATTGATGTCATAAGAAATGAGGAGGGCAGTGATGATGATTTACTTGTACTTACATTTATTTTGCAGGAATGCCAAATTAGTGTTTTTGCAGCGTAACAAATGGAATAAGCTCATTTTTACCACGTGCAAAATTAAAAAGTCTGTTATTTTCTAAACAAGTCTATTGAAATAATGAAAATTATGGTTAAATTAACTCCTAGTTCCTCACTTTAATTTATTACTGATCAAACAAATATAGAAGGAACACACAAATATACACATAGGCGATGAATAAGCAGGCAAAGATAAGGATGAAGAGTATATGGAAGAAAAAGTCTCTCCTCCTGTCACTGGGCATTATTTCAATGATTCTCTAAAAGTTGAAGAAATATACAAAGAACGATGAATTTAGATGAAGAAAAAAACAGATCACTAAAAAAGGCACACTGAGAGAACTGTTCAGAGAATATTACCGAACATTAGGGTCAGCTCCATAGAGCAGCATTAATTTTGTTGCTTCAAAGGCAAACTTCTTTGACTCGTTTCCGATAACAAAATGAAATGGAGAAATGCCATACTGGTCAAGAATGAAGTTTGGGTTGGCTTTCCCGTCACGCAAGAAGATAAATATTTGTCTGAAAATCAAAATTAACAGATTAAGAAACAAATGACAGATCAGGAAATAAAATAGATTAGTAAAAAGATAACCCTATCAGAAGAGATTAACAAACTACTGGAGATAAAATAATTTACCTCAATGACTCTCCAGTCGGTGTAACTGTTTCAATCACTACTATACAAACAACTATATGACCACAAATTTCTTTTGCATTGAACGAAGCTGTGAGCATGGACTAAGAAATAATAGAAAATTCTGTACTTTTATTGAGGTAGGATTTCAATTTCAGGAGAAAACTTAATAGTCTAGTCGTTAGGAGACTTAACAACCGCAAAACTTCAAGGTGTTTCGTGTAAATGGGCCTGTTGCAAACTTGACGGCAAACCGTCACGAAACCAAGTAGTTATAGCCTCTCCATTCTCATAGGCAATGGTTGAATATTATACAGTATCCTACTGCACAGAGGTTGGAAGAAACAACTCCTTTAGGGAAAAGTCCACCTGTGCAGAAGTATTGCTTTTGAAGCGGGAAGCTAAAAAAACGCAAATTTCTTTGGCAGGTTGTGAAGTTAGGGGTGGATTTTAGGTTTTGTTGATGCGCTCATCATGATTTTTGAGCCATTTTCTATAAGAGACAACTCTTATTTTTGCTCAAGCAAAAGTTTGCAACAGGCCCATTGCCAGGGAACCCGGTTGTGAAATTAGAAGGACTGGATCCAAGAAAACACTCTTTTGATGTTTGATAGAATATAACATGCTAAAAACTGGGTACCTTGTATCTGTGGCTTCGACAGCATCATATAAATATTTTGCCAACTTTGCTTCACTTCTGTTTCGACTGTGACTCATTGCACAAACTCTCAACCGCTGAGCTGAAAAAGACAAGTAAAGAGTACTGAAATTACCATTTACGACAATGTAACAATTATCTATACAGTAATGTAAAAATTTAAGGATTAGTAGAAAATAATTTTGTCTCTTTCCTTTAATTTTCTCTTCGGTTTTGCATTGAATAATGGTAGTCTGGGGCTCATATTACACGTCTACATAATGCAAAATTCTGCAAATATTGTTTATTTATTAATGGGTTAAAATATATTACCAGGGTTAACCCTGAAGGCAAGTACTGCAAGGCTGACCACAACAACTCTGTTAATGCAGGTATTAGCTCTCTGTCTGTGCGATGAAAGTTTGGCTGGGTACAGAGGTGGACTCTCATCATAACCTAAGCAATCCTTTCCATTAAGGCCTCAACTTAGAGAGCTCTTTTTGAGCATTGGCACTTGTACCATCATATATAAAGGTATCTTGTGAAATTTTATATGAGCAAGCAACAGTACTAAAATCACAAATTTCTGTGGCTCGCAAGAGCTCAATTCCACAAACCATCAACTAGAGTTAGTCATTCTGTTCGTTTCATTTTTGCCAAAATTTGAAAAATGTAGGGTTAGAAAGATTGCAGTCATGTACTTAATTTTTCTAAATACGTCTCAATGAGCAGAGAGGTATTACTATTCATAGTTCATATAAGTAGATTTCAGGCAGCTTAGAAGCCACGGGTTGTATCCCTCAAAGCAAAGCAACAGTCCATTTGACAAGAGGAGATGTTTGGTCTGTGCTTACACACTACTAATCTTGTTTCATCAATTTAACAATGAATACGAGGCCGCAGTGTGCATGAAGGCAAATAAGTACCGACGTCAACAATGATTGATGAAATTAGACTAATAGTAGCTGACTAGATGGACTGTTAAAAAATCTGATTTCCGTACATTGGGTAGAAAACTATAAGCTTCCTACAAAAACTTTCAAGTTCAGAGAGAGATACAGCATGACATGTGCTTCAGAAAAGGTGTCAAGCCTCAATGTCTCATGTGGCTGAAGAGGTGCATTAAATGAAGGCAAAATTGAAGATTGAGGGATGATGGTGGATAAATTTTAGAGTTTCATCATTCATGAGGCAGAGAGACTTACGAAGTAGTCACCGGCGCTGCAAGCAGGAGATGAGGCTGGGATGCTTTTTCGGACTTGGCGTGATTTCAGATTCTTGGAAAACCAGATGGAATTGGATCTTGAGTTAGAGGCTGCATTACTTACAACAACACTTGCTGAACACCTACAAATGATTACTTTAGCTACAGAGGTAAGGCACGAGGATGTATAATGCTGCGAGATCAAATTAAAATTACTGATAAATCCATGATAATTTTTAAAATCACGCGTGTTCCGCTATCTTGTCTTCGTACGTCGTGGTGTTGTGTCTTGTTAGTGTCAAGAAAAACGTTTACGAATTTTGATTTCTCTTTTCAAAGCAACTTTCCAGAGCTGTGATTGGCTGACTGCTCTAGAAGTATGCGCAGAAGTTGTAAATTTTCTTTTGCGCAGAGCAGGTAGGACGACTGTGAGAATATTTTGTAGCACCAAATATGAAATCGCAGAACATTAATAATCAGGAAATGTTGAAGATAAGAAAAAAACGTCTTAAGCTGCAAAATAACTCATTATAAATATTTATTAAAAACTCATGCTAAAATAGAACAACTGAACTCGTTGAATCATTATTTTTATTGACCAACTAAAAAGAAACATTTTTGCGAGGATCTCCAAAGGTTGGTACGGGGGTAAATTGAGATTTGTTTTGTTTACTGATCGTTGTCAACACGAAAATGAGGTTATCTTATCATCAACTAATTAGCAATTAAGTATGTAGCCAAAATTTCCAAGTATTCATATTCAATAATTGATTAATCCTAATTCGTGTGCATTTAATGTAAGATTTTCCCTAGAAATATATTGGTAGCGCCAGAATCAGTTACTATTCCAGTAACTCTCTCGAACTAGCCAAGCCTTTGTTATCAAAGAGCAGAATTCTGGAATCCGGTACGTAGTCTTGTCGATTCATCACAATTTGCCCTCCAGTAAATGACAATTTTCACCGCAAGAACATACACCGAATATCACCAATTTTTATTCTTCACGTATCCTCAGTGCCTGAACTGGAGTTCAAATGCACCTGTCATGGTAGTTCAACCCTTAACGAGTGCATACAAGGTGTACTCGTCATCACTTTCATTTGGTCTAAATCTAAGTAGGGCTTTAGTCACAGTCACCAAGCCAGCACCTTTGATTACTTTTTGACGAGCTGTGTATTGGAATTCCAGGCTACAGGGTAATAATATTAAACTTTGTACTTGTGAGGGAGGTTGTAAAGGACCCCTTACTTACAATGATCCCCGAGAGAAAGTGCAAGTGGTTTCCTTGTACATGTTACCTGGCATAGCACTCAAGGTATACATCTAAGACACTTAATTGTATGTTGAGGCTGATTTTAACACTCTAAATATGCTCTGCTTAATCCATCTACCAAGCCGTATTCATTGTAATAACATTGAAAAATTCTACTCCAAGGGAGAATTTTGTTTTGCATTTTAATGACAGCAGTATTAAGAACCAAGCACACATAGAGGTTGACGCTTTTTATAGGATTTCTCTGAGAGCTGTTATTGAGCTCTTGAAAAGTTTCTCAAAATACCCATTATCAATGAAACACCCGAGACTCATTTAACTAGTATTTGACTTCATTTAAAAAGTAATTTTAGCCTGCTTCCTGTAAGACTGTAACTCTTTTTAGCCACTATACACATATTAACAGGAAACAATGTGAATTCTGAAGTTACTTGACTTTACAACCTAAATGTCTTTTACAGGGTGTGACTAGATAACAATGTTCAAGTAACAATAAAAAAAAAACAAGAGGAAAAAAGAAACTTAATAGATATGAGTATCTTATTTATTCAGGTATACTTGAGGTACTTTTTCATAAAGGTCCGTGTTAATAGTAAAGGCACTCTTGTCAATTGTGTTTCAAAGCTTGAGCACTGGTCCAGGGGTGCAGGAAATGCTCCGGGCTGTGCGAGTCTGGCTTGCCCAAGGCTTCGTGGAATTCCTTAAGCTTGTAAGGAATTTCTTGGTTGAGTAGATTTCTTTTCTTTTCTATCCGATAAACAAGATGAAAAAAAACACTGAATTTTTTAAAGTTTTTTTTCTTAACGCGTACTTTTGATGTTTCTGTAGAGTGAGGAAATTTTGAAGCTGAGATTGTAACTGATTCTTGCTCGGAGGAATTCTCTGTACTTCATATACTTATACCTAGAAATTGAGCTCATCAGTTATCATACAGATCAGAAGCTATCACAAGTATCCTCTTCAGTGCTCCATGAGTTTCCCACTAAAGTGCGTCAAATAAAATTTTATCTCTTTGGATTATTGAAACCCACTTGAAAATCATACATTACTCACCATGTTGCTTCCTGGTCAAAAAAAGCCTCTCTTCCAATGGGCATATGTATCCATGACTTGCTCAGTTTTTATCTCACCAGAATATAGTAGTATTTTGCCTTCCCTTAAGTCTCTTTGCCACTCTCTTTATTTGCATCATGTTAAAAATTTTGTTTTTATTCTTTTTAGGAAGTATGAGCTGCGCTGTGTTGGATAATAAGGAACATGAGTGCATTTTTGATTTGGATCGTGTCCGCGATATTTTTAAAGCCTCGCTGGTTGGGGCAGAAGATGTTGATCTAGACCAATACTTAGAAGGATTCAAAGAATTAATAAAGTAAGTGTGATTGTAATTGAACTCAGTTTATATGGTACTTACTCCCAGATAAAATTTTTGGAGTCATCCACAACTTGTTAGGAGCTGCATATTTTTTGCAGATATACTATGTATGATAGTATACAAAAAATCTGCAGTACACCTTCCCCCCCCCCCCTAATTATCTGACCATTCGTTTTGCTTAATTTTTGTTCCTGTCAAGAACTGCTTCTATGTTGATAGTATTACGCTGTCACTGCTTCAAGAATTTGTCGCAGGTTGATTGCCTATGACTTTCTTAGGCATAAGGTTTGGCCTTTGCTCCAAGTTGTTAGGTGCTGAAGCCTCATTTTAAATGCAATTTTCGCCCTGGATTGCCCAGCAATTGGGGGCCTGGTGAATTTGAAATGGCGGTAAGCACAGGAACAATTCTTTATTTGCTCAATTATCTGGCTACTTCCGTCATTTAAAATTGGTCATTGTTGGAGGAATAGCACAAGAAATAGGAATTGGAAATTGATTTTCTTAAGACGTTCAGTTGAAGGAAAGCATTAGCCGATATTCATTGACCTATCACATAATCTCATAAGATAATCAAGCCAAAAGTAAATAAATCGTCCACAAGTGTCCCACCATTCCCGCTTCCTGTCAGCCAATTTCAAGTGGCTCAATTACTAATATCAAAGTATGTACTCTGTTGAATTACTGGGAATCGTTTGTATTTTATCCATTCAAATCCTCAGTCACCACCTTAAAGTATCTATCAGTGCGGATGTGTTCTAATTTTTTTTATTTTTTATCCTTTTCAGATTTTGTGATTTAATGGGTTCCATGTTCTCGTTTGTAAGCTCAGAAATAAGTGAAAAAATTAAGGTGCTAGAAGACTTAAGAAATGGTGAACAAAGAGACGATTTTGCAACTCTATTCACGATGACTGATTTTGAAACTACTCAAAAATTACTCGTAAAAAAGGACTATACCTCTGGTAGCAGGACCTTACTGCGATTGCACAGAGGCTTAGGTAATGAAACTAATAATAATTTTAAAAAGAAAAAAAATATTTTTGTGTTATTTCTTTCAAAATTACATCTGTGTTCAGGAGTCAAAGAATCAAAAATCCTCTTTTTTGAAAAATCCAAAAATTTAGGCATGCTGTAAGAATTTGCTCCAGATATTACTTGACAGACTGGATCCATCCACAAAGGAAGTTTTAAAAAAACATATTATCCAAGAAACACGCAAAAGATGTTTCTCAGTTACAGGCAGCGCAAAATTCTTGCTCTCTTCTTTTTTCAGGGGTAAACTAGTTAGCATTGCTCCTTGATGACTTCCATTGTTTTTCTTCTTAGTGTATAGAACATTTCGTGAAAATTTCGATATTAAATGTTGATTTGTTCTCCAAAAAAATTGAAAATTTGAAGAAATATTGAAATTAAAGTTGAAACACTGTAATTGAGTTGTGTTGTTTGGAAATTTTATGGTTAATATCTACTAAAGCACTCTGTTGGACTACCTACGTAATGTTTATTATCTTCCATGTTCCATGATGAGCAAGATCAAAGAATCCTGCGCATACAACTTAGGAATTTGACAACGGCTAGATTTTGTCATCATTTTCTATGATTTTCTATACAACTCCATGAGATTGTTATTAAGTTTTATAAATCGAACTTCGCATGTGCCAGTTTTGAAAAAATTGGGGCTCAAAATTGCTTTAAGCGTTTCAAGACGGGTTTTCTAAGAGAAAGTTGCATTGATGCATCGGGCACTGAATGTTGGTTCTTTTCAGCAAAGAAATGCAGGAATGTGAGGGTGTGTGTTTGGCTTATAGCCATTGTCTGGCAAGGGAAGGAGAGCCCTCTTCAATCCTCAATCTAGTGTTGAAACATTTTCCCTAGAAAATTCATGTAAAAGTGTTAAAATCCCTTTTTCAGCCTTTGTAGTCATGAAGTTGACGTATCAAAAGTTCAATTTGTGAAACCTAATTTAAGTGCTCAGGAGATTGTAAAGAACATCATGTCAATTGATAATAGAATCTAATTAGCATCGATTCTCTTAGTTAATGTGCAAAGCCTTTTCCATGAGAAAAATTCCAGCTTAAATATATAAATCGCGAACTCCATTCCACACAACTTATATTTTTGTACTGCCCAAAGTATTTATGACTTATAATCTTGCATCTTGTCTTACAAAATATTGTCAAATTTTTACAGATTTCATTCGAACATTTTTAGAAAAATTGGGAAAATTAAATCCAGATGATTCAACTAGTTCAATTGGGCGAGAAGCGTATACCAAAACTCTGGCATCATACCACTCTTTTTTTATCAGACAGGGTGCATATATAGCCATGTACACTTTACCCACACAAAAAGTATTACTTCAAAGGGTGAGTATTATTATCTTCTTCACCAATGAATTACATTCATCAAGTCCTATATCAGGAGGTCTGTCCGGTGTGGACAGTACACTAAAAATCTGCCATGTGTTATGAATATCCGAGAAGCCTTTTGCCATGAAAATAAATGTAAATATTTCTTTACTGTGAATTTTTCATAAGACCCTGCAGCAGGGTTTGTTATGTTCTTTAAAGTCTCTGAATTTATGTAAACTAATAATTTATATAAATACCTAGTGTTGATGCATGCCATTAGAGGTTACAAAAAAATTGCTTCACACTTTCCTTAATTGCAAATGTTATTGGACCTTTAGATAATGTACAAATTTAAGCATTCCGACATTGTTTCCTCTTCAAAATTTTATGTAGAACTTAATTTACCCAACAGAAATCACTAATAGTAACTCACAACCAAGATATTACTGTTTTTATTTAGCATTGGTTACAAAAATTTGAATTTCCTACCCACAAGAAAAACAAGAGTTTACTTGAATTAAATAACAAGCCAGAACAGTTTTGACAGGTTTCTCTATTAGCAGTGTTCATTCTCCACCCTGTGTTGTTCAAAAAGTAAACAACATGATAGCTTAACCAAAGTGCCGATATTTAGGTAGTCATATTTTCTTACTGGAAAGATTGTCTCAGTAATGTTTACCGTGCAATTTAAGCCAACTAGATTTTTGTTTTTTGATGAGTGGGGAGTTTGCATGATACATCGCGAAATGTTGATATCTTTGTTAGGGGTTTTTTTCAGTTATTTTTATTGTAAGAATCGTGTTCTACATGAAATCTTAATGAGGGACACTTATCATATTGCTTAAGTTTGCATCTTGTCTAGTGGTCCATCTCAATTAAGGCAATGAGTAAAACATTCAAATATCTTCAAGAAAGCACCTTCCTTTTGAAAAAAGCTCATTGTTCTTTGTACATTTTCACAGGTGTGCAAAGAAAAAGCCGCCACAGCTCTTGCAGGATTACCGGCCATGTTACAAGTAACCAACATTGTTTATGATCGAGTGCAAGCACATTACAAGGCCAAAGACTTACTCGAACTCCCATGATTCTCTCCACATTCATTGTTCATTGAAGCTGTGTTATTTTATAAGCGATTTATCGTTTGTCTCATCCCGGACACCCTAAGTTAAGTTCCAGCTTACTCTCTCCAGGTTCGTTAAAAACCCTCTCCTATGTAGTTATCTCTATAAAATTTTATTTACAACTGAAAGAAGAGTCAGATAGGCAGTTAAAAGCCTCGATTAATGCCATTGCCTAATTCGCACTCATGTTTGGAAGGTACGGAATACTCATTAGAAATGGGGTACCAGGGAGTCCTCTCTTAGAAAATGTTTTAAAAATCCATCCCTAAAACATAATTTTTGCTACAAAATCTGGCCCCCAGTCTGTTTGATCATGACTGTAAGAATCGATGAATCTTATTATTTTGCCCTAAAGATTAGCTGTAACTGCAACTGTCAGAGAAACTTGAAAGAATCCATAAATTTTTAAACAAACCTGGCAAAATAAAAGGGAAATTTACCCAGCACTAGGGATATTCTTGACTCGTAGCAGTAACATGGGAGGTTGGAATCAATGAGCTGTGCGCCCGTAATGTCTTTTATCGTTACCTTACTCTTGGAAAATTTATCCCTTGTGAGCATCTATGCTGTGAATTTTTTTTTGCTTGATCAGGCAAAAGTTTGCATCTTTACAATTCCTTCCTTATCACTTATTTGGAATTTTAGTTTTGAATGATCTGAGAGTTTTAAAGTCGAACTTACCTTTTTACTCTGAAAATTATTACAAAGGAAGCTATCTAGGTCTTAAAACAAGTAATGCGGAGGTGAAGTTCTTTCGGTCGGTTAAGGCTCATTTAAGGAAGTTTCCAATTGAATCAGAATCAAAAAGGGTCAGGAACAATGAACCGTTATTTCAGTTTCAAGCTCAAGTCAGCCATTTCAAGTTTGATTCCAAACTGTCCTGTCACTTTTCTAGAATTTTCGCGACAGCCTAATCAAAAATGCCTTTGAGAGAGTGCCTCAGTCTGGAAAGTCGTAGAATTAGTGCGTGGGAAACATCATTTTTAGATTGAAGAGACCTAGATATTTTCAGGTTATTCAAAAATATTTTTACTGGAAGGAAGTCCTTTATTTATCTCTCATCAAATACAATGGTAACTCATCAAGTTCAATGATTGACTTTATCATTAAAAAGTAAAAATACTTCACTTATTTCATGTTATTTTTTGTAAAACGAATCTTAAAAAAAAACTGAGGAAAAATAACTGAAGTCAGGAATTTTAAATCCTTTGAATTTAATGTAATTTCACCCCTTCAAATTTTGAATTATTGTAAAGAACAATGTTCCGCAGAAAAAGTGACCCTTGTCACGTCTTGCCCCAAAAGTCGAAGTGCAGATTTTGGTAGCCAATGGGAAAGATTGTTTCAAAAGGATTTTGGAGCAAAATATTAACCCTAGCCATGACATGAAGTTATGATATTTTTAAGTCAAAAAACAATCCTTTAGAGGGTGATTTTAATTTTTTAAGCCATTGTGCTTAAAAGCTCAGTATCAATAAAGTTAATTTTTACTTTCTGCCTGGATGAAAGTGAATGAACTTGCTTTTGGTGCAGTTGCCTCCTGGTGCTGTCAGAGGCGTTTCTGTCAAACAACTAAACTAATTTTCGTATTTTAACATTTAATTTGATGAGAATAAACAGAAACTGTTTCTTGTAAGAAATCTGCCGACCTTTTTCCATGGAATGTCAAACATCTAGTGCCTGAGAGGGCGCAAATCCTGAACGTTTGAGCATTTTGGTCAAAGTCACCAATCGTCATATCTTTATTATATTTGAATAGTGCTCAATATCTACTCTGATCAAATTGGATCACTCAATAAATTTCTGAACATAATATTTAGAATGAAACTATCAGTTGAATTTTTGCAACTGTAACATTAGTACAATTTAATATAGTTCTTTCTTGTACCTCTAAGCCGCTTTTTATGAATAATTAATTAGTATTCACGCAATACGGATGAAATTTTTTTCGGCTTGTGTGTAAAGTAACTGTGCTCAAAAAGGAATTAAAATTTTCTGAGAGTTTCCGCCTGAAAATGAAATTAATTAACACCACTGTGAGACTAATAATTTCAAAAAGTAATTGAAGTTGTCTCTAAAGGAGACTGCATTGAATAGTGATCTTGCACTCCTCTCGACAGGGAAGGTCTTCAATCTTTAATTTTACTCTTTTAAATGGAGGAGTGTTCTGGCAAGGTTTTAGAAATCTGCTAATTTTTTTCGAATAGTATTAATTTTTTCAGTTAATTGAAGTCAGTTGAAATCACTGTTCCTTCCTTCATGCATCCGGAACAACACTGATTTCATTGTGATAATTAACAACAAGGTTGTGTAGCGAAATCTTAACGTATGTACCTAAGCTTACTCTCTTTTTCTCCTTATTTTAGACATTTTTCCGCTGAGCTCGAATATAAAATATTTTTTAGCTTTTAAAACCTTTGGTGGAACACCAGTCCAAATCATGAAGAGCCTTTTTATCATTCAACATCAAGAGCAACGCTCTCTTTCGTGTGCTTCAATGGATGTGTGAAAAATTAATCTCAATGATTCTGTTGAACTGAAAGAGATTGACACATTTCTTGGAAGAATATTGTCACAACCAGTGGGGGTTTGACCTAATTTTTCTATAAAATATCAGCAATATTAAAGCTTCATGACTGGATCAGCGGGCGGATTATTGAAATTGATTGACAAATCTATAAACGAAAATGGTGGAATGGTGGGTGGTGGTCAAATGGTGGAAGCGGGTGGTTTTAATGGACACAGGAGCTAGGGATTAGACAGATTATCGGCAACCGTAGAGAGACCCCATAGCTACTCCATTATTTTCTCCTTTAGTCTATGAGAATCACCTGTTTCAACAAATAGGATCTCTTCATACTCGCTATGTTTTCATGGTCTATAAATTTCCATAATCAGCCTTCGGGTGTTGTACCAATTTGTCTGAATTTGTTGATTTAAAATGGTTATATTGTATCTTATTTCTTGATTTTTATCTAATTAATAAAATTGATTAGTGAAATATCTGTCCTGTTTTTTGGGTTTAAATTCTTATAGCAATGAATAGATGAAGGAAATTGACATCATTAGTTAAAGTCAGACAACTGAAGTCATTTTGATACATTTTTTCTTTTTTTCCCACTGAAATAGACAGATTTGACAGAATCAGCCAAATTGCATTTCCAGTTGCCTGATTTTCTTTCACGCTTTAATTTTTTGATAGAAAACTGATAGATAACCTTAATAAGGCTTTTAAACTTTCTGTGAATTCACTCCAGATCATGATGAGTACTCAAAGAGGTTTTTGGACATCTGCGGAGACTTTATTGACGGTCTTCAATTCTAAAGAAGTAGAAGGGGGAGGGGGAGGCATGTATCCAGGATAGATTTCATAACAAATCAAATCAGTATTTTGGCAGCCATTTATTAATTAAATCATAATATATAAGGAGAACGTAACATAATAATACTGTTTTTAAAAAATAATCATCGGAGATAACAGAAAAAAAAAATAAATAAATTAAAAGAGAGAAAAACACGTTATTTTATAAATTAACTCAAAATTCCATGTTGATGATATAACATTGCATGTACTTTTAATTTTCTTTGGACACAGTGCATTTTAACGAGATGTTACAATGAAAAGACCTTAAGACAACATAAGAATTAGACCTTCAAAAGACTTGATTCCTCATTAAAATTTCATTTAAAAACGCGTTGAACACATCAAAAACTTCCAAAACTAACCAATGAGTTAGAAATCAACACTAGTAGCTTCCATTATAAACACTAAATTTAAACCTGCCTCTCACAAGAATCCATCATCAACGAACGTCAAATCAGCGATTGAGAACAACCTTCACACCAGGCAAATAACTGGATTTTGGTTTCATTCACTTTTTCTTTTTCCTCTGATACACAGCATTTTAAGACTCTAAACAAAAAAAGTCACCACACAGGAAATCGCAAAATACACCAAAATTAGTTTAATACTCAGTTTTACTCCTTAGGTTCTTTTAAAGAGCGGAAAATGTGAATTGACAACGACAAAATATTTCTCACTTATGGGCAGGATTTAGAATGTTTTGATGCATCTACCGTGTTCTACTTGACATTTCAATAAGAGCACATTTATAGTGGTGAACAAGTAATAAAATACTTTGTTAAGTGGTCCATTGCAATTTAAAAATACCCTTAACGTGACATAGGCACCTGTCAGGACAATGATGCTCTTCCATTAATGGAAGATATAAGAATTCCATACAAACCCTACTGATCTTATTTATACTATAAATTTCCAGTTCAAGAACATATTTGCAGGCCTCGTTTTAAATTAGGTTGTATTGTAAAAGTATTCAGTACTTACAAATTTCACAACATGGTGCACCATGATAGCTGAGGGTAGAATTCTGATACGTAATAAGCGTGTAATTCTTCAATGAATGTTAAAATTAACTTGAGTATTTGAAACTAAATGCTTCAGTCTTCCTTCCTTGAAGGTTTAAGAATATTCTGACAGTAATATAGACAGTAATACGGACGATAAATAGGGCACTGGGTTTTTTTTTTGGCCAAACCATTGAGGATCGCAGTGAACCGGGTTTTTTTTTCTTATATCTCGGTCCACTGCAGTAGTCCACCCTGTTCCATGCATTTCAGTAAAACGCTACATATGCTTGCAGATAATGCGTTCTACGGATAAAAAAAACCTTGCTGTATCTTATGGTTACATCATGAAAGATTTTTCATTAGTACCAGCAGATTGGAACATGAACAGGGAGACAGTGAAACTTTAACTTACAGATTTATAAGTTCCAAATAATTAGGTACCTATGTATCAAAAGTTACAAAAATCCTTGGCAGTTCTTTTTTTTTTTTCGCTTTGGCAGGACGTTTAAAAATAATGTGTTTTAGTGTATTTTCCGAAATACACTATTTTTTTACTTAAACTTATGAATTACAATGGCTTGTGGTTTTCCTTAATACATAAAACCAAATTTGGGTGACTCTCTTCGTATATAATCTTTGGCAGGAAAAAGTAAAAATAAGCGACGTATTCACATTATCCTAAAGTTTGAAATTATTTTTGCTGGATTGAAAGTCACTGATACTAGGCATTAAAACCGTTTTACTTTAAAAAAGGAAGAAAACAACTGGGAGTCAAAAAAAAAAAGTTGTGAATAGTCACTGGCTGATGGCATTCTTCCTCCTCTACTCCCAAGCGTAGGAACAATACACCTTCCCTTCAACAAATTGGCAGTGAGCAGAATGATTTTTTGATATAGAGAAATTTTCGTCATAACAAGCGACGATCAACAAAATTACATCGGAATATGGACCAGATGTCTCTTTAATTATAGCCATTTTTGTTTTAACTGTTGTTGTTATAGGGAGAGAATGCTGTATTTAACAAGTGTTAGTTTTTAACATACTGTGATACACACATCAATTATAAGGAATAGCAAAGTTTAGGACTTTCCTTCCACTAAGTGGAAAGAGAAAAAGAATCTCAATATACATGATTAAGTCACTGTGTGAATGAAAGTAATTGGTATCAAGTGTACTGGTTTTAATATTCAAGTACCTTAAGGTGAAGCTTGATCCAAGCTAATTTTTTCATGTCACCTTTGTCAGTCCTTGAACCAAGTTCTCAAGAGGAAGTGAGAAAGGAAGAATGAAAAACATCTGAATCACGCCGAACAATTAATTGCCTACCTACAGGATTCAAATATAACTGGATCAAATAAAATAAATGAATAAATTAATCAATTAATTTTAACATCTGAAACAACTATTTACAAATGGCGGCTCTGTTAAACAGAAGCCTCATCTATAACTGTAATAAGCCTACTGCTTGGGGCGGGAATACGTCGCCATTTAGTTTTGGTGGGGTCCTCCTCTGACTGCTTAGCCAGAGACCAGCGCCGCCCTTTTTTGTCCATTATATAGGGCATTTCGGCTATTAAATTATTCTCATATTCACTTAACATTAGGAAATTTTCTACTTTATTACAAGAGGTAATGCAGTCTCCAATATAATCTAGATCGTCGAGGATATTGTCAGGCAGATCCATGTCCGCAATACCTTCCTCAGAGATACATGTCAGCTCTGGCTTGTCTCCAGACTGGGCTCCAGCTAAAAAAACAATTAAAAATAATAACTGGTTACTGATTGCTTGAAAATAATCAAAAACACAAATTTTCATGCCCAAACCTAAAAACAAAGATCTTGTCGGAGCGTTTCCAAACCTTCCCTCTATTCATTCATACAAGAATGAGGAAAGTTTTTTTTTAAAAATTTGTAACAGAATATTCATCATACAGAGATCTTGTGAGTTAAAAAAATGTCTTCTTAAGAGTGATGTGAGTTAAAAAAAAAATCTTTATTAAAAAATAATGTAGGTATATTAGGTGGTTTGCAACATCGTAAATGAAGATGCAAGAGTTCTAAGTTGAGCCATCGGTGGATTTCATTAGTAACTTTCTGAATAAGAAACTCCAAAGCATGCGGCTTTTAAAGGAGAAATCGGAAGAAAAAATGATGATAGTCTTAAAAGAATACAACGAAATTCACAAACATGAAAATTAAAATGTATAGATAATTATCACAGTGTCAGCAGACAGCTTGAATTTTTTTACGGAGTCTAGGATCTTTAGTGAATATCTAGGTATTCTAACTGAAATTATCACTCTTAAATTTTTGTTTAAAGAGAATCTTCAGTACTCAAGCCTACCATAAATATATAAGATTAAATTATGGTTTTTATTCTTTTAGTTGAAATATTAATGTGCTTTCATCACATATATTGATAAATTGACCAATTCGAATTATATTATTTGTAATTTAATTGTAAGAAGTGGATAGAGACAGTCAAAATTGTGCCTATAATTGACTGAACACAATTTTTGGTGAGGAGGTCGATCTTGATCGAAAGGTACGTATTTCACCAAAAAATTATTGAAAAACTTACCAACTGGTGGTTGCTCGACAACGACAAGTTCCTCTGGTTCGGCAGTAAAAGAGAGGCGTCTTCTCTGCGGACAGGCTTCTGAGACGCAGAGTTTCTTGACTCCCGAGTCGTTGTGTTTATGCCGCGCCAGGCTCCGCCGATGTAAGTCGATGAAAAATAACGATAAGCTTCCTACAATAACGCAGGTTGAACTAAAATAATAACCAGTCTTTCCGCCACACCCCACATTTATGTAGCCTGAAAAATATCAGAGATCACAAGGGTTGTAAAATTAGCGAGCACCAACAAAGCATAGCTTTACCTCATTTTGCGGAGGTAAGTCTTAAAAAGCTAGGAGAAGCGCACTCTTGAACTTTCATCATGACTGATATCTAAAATGGAAGGATGATGACTCATCTGCTGTTGTTCAGCAGTCATCATGGTCAAAATTTCATGAACTTTTCAAGCAGCAGATTGCAAGTTCAAGTTGTCAGGTTCTCATTTTCATTTCAAAATTTAAACGTTAGGTATCATTACAATTTTTGGGGGGTGGAGGGAGGGGGGAGGGAGATCTCTCCGTACAGATTGACGATTTACGTGTGGTACCTACGGTTTCAGGACATTTTGTCAACGATTTTTTGTCCGCGCACCTTTTTTGTCCAGTAGTTTACGCCCACATATAAAATTAGCAACAGTGACTTGGTCCAAGCGTTATATTTTAGTAGTTATGTAAAATTATATTGACAATATGGAAATGAGAAATTGAGAGAGAAGGAGGTGTTGTTATGGTTGCTCATTCTCTAAATGAAATGTTATCACTTTCTCCTTTTGAATCATCTTTCTAAATTGTCATTGGTGAATATTTGGTTTTATTTCTAGGAAAAAAACCCAAGAAGCTCGCAATCTTTAGTTTTAACCCATTTGTACATTAATCTTTTAGAGTCAAATACATCAAATTTTTTGCGTTTCGTTGCGCGTACACCTCGCTGCAGCACAATAAAAGCACAAAATGTAAAAGAACAAATTAAAGTGCTTTGGAAATCATTAAATTTGACACGGAACCACCAATATTTAAAAAACACACATTATATATTCATTCTCCTTTGATAAATTGATACATATTTTTTCCCCATCAATTTGAATGAGAATAATCAATGCAGAGTGTGTTAACATTTCAAAATCATGAGTTAAAAACCGCTGACTATGCGAGTATAAATATTAAAGCCTAACAGAGCGGAGAGACGTGCTGCCAGCGCGAGAGGCTTACTGGCGCCTACAAACCTAAGTGGATACTTCACGCATTGCACAATGCTTGAAGTATCCACTTGGGTTTGTAGGCGCCAGTGCGCGTTTCTTGCTGGCCGCCCGCCGTGCGGCGGCGCCTGAAGCAACTATTTCACAACAGAGGTGTTGCACAGTATTATAACACTATATTTTGGCACGTGAACCAAAACTCCCGTGCCGAAAAAACACGTGGACGTAAATTACTGAATAAAACAGGTGCGCGGACAAAAAATCGTTGACGAAATGTCCTGTAACCGTACCTACTTTCCTTGGAGGAGGCATTAGAAACTCAAAAATAGTCAGTGAGGCAAAGTAATTATTTTTCCATTAAAAAATGGAAAATTCTCCGTTTTTTTTTTGTTTTTCAGTTTCATTCATATAAAACCTACTTTATTCATAAAAAGTAGCAATCCTCATTAAATGGCTGGTCCATTCTCCACAAGTATCAATAATCATATCAAATGATCTCCAAGCCTCGAGTATATTTAAGGGGATAGAGAACATTTAATTGCCTCAGCCGTTGCACTTTTTCTTCTTCTTCTTATTTTCTGTTCCTTAAAAAGAGAGGATTGGCAGCATGCGAGCACGACTAAAAATAAAAATAATGTAGCAACCCAAGGCCCACCGTTTGACAAAAACAATTTGAATGCTGCATTCAAGAATTTAGTGGCTATATGGTAAATTCAATTATCAGAGTTGAAAGTATCTGGAAAAAATGGAAGAAAATTTCCACAAATCCTCCCGGAATTTTTTACTTTATATCAAAATAGATCCGACAACAGCTCATTGCCTATACATACATATGGTGTCTTTACTAGCACAGAGCATTGGTGGTAAAATCGGGCTTCGGTGGGATTTCGAGGGTTTTTTTTTAGAATTTTTTTTTTTTTTACTTTTATACTTCAAATGAGGGGCTTGGAGGACAAGGCGCATAAGTGCAGCTTTTGAAAAAATTGAGATATTAATGATTTGAAGTAAAGCTAGTCTTAATGCATATTTCGTGAAAAATTTGGTTCCAAATTCCAATTTTTAAATATCAAGAAGTCAGTTTGAAGTTTCTTTCGGCCATTAGAATCCATGTAATTTTTAAACTATAAACTCGTATTTCTCAAAGTAGCAAATGAATGCACTTATGCGCCTTGTCTTCTAAGCCCCTCAAATGTTCTGAGGGGGTAATCCCAAACTTGCAGTTCCTAAATTCCCATCCCCCTCAGTCCATAATCAAGTCAGCTCCAAGTAACAGTTGGCCGCGTGACCATCAAACTCGGATCACCTGGCAAATCATAAATTTTCTGTTAAACTTATGAATATTTACCTTCTAATTTTTCGGTTAATTGTGCTCGCAATTGCAACTGAAGTTCCTGAAAATTTTAAAGAAAAATATTCATGATTTCCCTCAAAAATAAACGTTTTACGAAGGAAATATGGAAACTCTCGAATGTTCATACGGCGCGGCGTTCTGCAGGGTGTCAACAAAAACAGGCAGACCAAAAATCAGTAATTTTACAGTACTTTTTCGGTACATTCCCAAGAAATTCAGTACCTCCTCAACAGAAAAATTCAGTACTTCTTCAGTACCTTCAACTGACGAAATTCGAAAAATTTCAGAAACTTGAATTTTCCGCTCAAATTACGACAAAAATGAAAAAAACCGGACTCTCTTGCGAATTTTCCGCACTTTTTCAGTACTTCCGGACCGCCCTTGAAAAATCAGTGCTATTTCCGGTCTTTCCGGAAATTCTTGACTTTCAGACACCCTGGCTCTGTCTTAGGACGGCAGGACAGGAGGTCTACTCACCAGAGATAGGGACCCCGAGGGCGATGGGTATGGCCTGCGAGCACTGGACGAAGCCCCAGGTGCGAGCGAAGTTGCGGGCTCGGACCCGCTCGTAGGTGTACATCTTGAGGGAGTAGTGGTAGCCGCCGCAGAAGATGCCGTAGATCCAGACGAAGAGGACGTAGCCGTACTTGTTGCCCTGGACGGTGGTCAGGGCCAGGATGGAGACGCCGCACATGAAGACGGCCGCCTGGCAGAGGTATTGCCGCGCGATGCGGCACTCCACCGAGTTGTGCACCACCACCACCCCGAACGCCACGCACCCCACCGCCCACGCCAGGCCCAGGTACGTCTGCAGCAGCAGCGCCGAGTCCCCCAGGCCGTCCTCCTCCACTTGGTGTGCCTGAGAACATAGAGAAAAGCACATCCTTAATTCTTCATAAATCATCAACACGCCCACTGAAAAAAAACGCTTTCCAGCCACAGTGGAAACGAGAGGTAGATTTCGACTAATCGTTTCTGTGAAAACAATTGCGCCTAATGAGCCTGACAGGTCGGAAAATCGTCCCCCTTTGGACTTGAGATTTTTCGGATAAGGGGTGGTTTTAGAGGGTAGGTGAATATAGGTTGTTTTGAAGGCCACGACGAGACGAGTTTTTTGACATACCACCGACTAAGATGGGACGAGTTTGAAAAATCATCCCCCTTTGCACTTGAGATTTTCCGGATAAGGGGCGGTTTTAGAGGGTAGGTGAAAATAGGTTGTTTTGAAGGCCACGACGAGACGAGTTTTTTGACGTATCACCGACTAAGATCGGACGAGTTTGAAAAGTCATCCCCCTTTGGACTTGAGATTTTCCGGATAAGGGGTGTTTTTAGAGGGTAAGTGAATATAAGTTGTTTTGAAGGCCACGACGAGACGAGTTTTTTGACCTACCACCAACTAAGATCGGAAGAGTTTGAAAAATCATCCCCCTTTGGACTTGAGATTTTCCGGATAAGGGGTGGAGCGATTTTCACGAAAAAGGAAAGATTCAAGGAAAGATTTCACGAAAGATTTTCATGCTCTTTGAGCGAAAATTCCCAAAAATTACGAGGTCGTACCGTCTGCAATAGGTAGATATTTCTTCGAAATCTACCTAAAAACTCCGGCTCTGAATGTTATGCTTACGAGGTATTCAACGTGATCCTAAAGTTCCGCAATACAAACAACAGGCGCAACGATACAACTATTCGTACTTTTCGGAATGCGTGAAGTATCACGCCTTGATTGAAGGCGTTTTCGTAACTGCCAACTGACGGGACTCTTGTGTCGAATAAATAGGGTGTCTACTAATACAGGCTGCCCAAAAAGCAGTACTTTTACATTTACAGCGGTACTTTTTCAGTACATCCCCAAAAAATTTAGTACCCCCTCAACAGAAAAATTCAGAACTTCTTCAGTACCTCAATTTTACGAGATTCAAACAATTTCCAAAATTTGAATTCCTCGCTCGAATTGCAGCAAAAATGACAAACAAAATGAAAAAAAATCGGGACCTTCTTGCGGAATATCTGCACTTTTTCAGTACTTCCGGACCGCCCTTAAAAAATCAGTGCTATTTCCGGACTTGTAGACACCCTGCGGACTGATTATTGAAATTGATGGACAAAGTTATAGACAAAGAAGACATAGGGAGTACGGAGCGATCCTATTGGTTGACATGGGTGGTTCCTATAGACAAAGAAAGAAAATGATAGACTAACAGTCGGGTCTCTCGCGAGTTGCCGTAAGTTAGTCTATTACCTACCTCTTTTATCCATTGCAACCACCGCGCTTCCACCAATAGGCTCTCTCCATATCTCTTTTGTCTTCTTTGTCTATGGCTTTGTCTATTAATTTCAATAATCGGCCTGCTGGTCACTCACCAAGTAGAAGATGGGCGTGTTGATGCCGAAGGCACTGATGCCAGTCGAGATGAGGAGGATCCTGACTGTTTTGCTGCGGAGAGTGCTGAAATCAAAGAAGGGCGGTTTGTCGTCCCTCTTGTTCTTGTCCTTGATCTTCCGCTTCTGGTTCTTGAGGTGGAGGATGGCCCGCCGCTGGGGGTGGTACAGGGACGCCGAGCGGTAACACGTCCCCAGGAAGAACGTCAGGAACACCGTCACCGTTACCAGTTGCAGACCCAAACGCCAGCCGATCGCGCTACAACAGTTTAAATCATCGTGTCAATTGAAATGATGAAAATTGTAATGTATCAATGAACATTTTTTAATAGAATGTGTCTGTTTAGCCAAGTGCTAGAAGTAACGTAGCATTTTCTTTAAAAAAAAAAACAAATTTTATTAATCAACTTTGACCGAAGCTTTTCGAAGCAAGCGCTTCATCGTCAGAGTCACAAAGTGTAAACCACAATGGCCACAATTTAGGTAATTTCAACATTTGATCTGTTAATGTGTTATCAATTGTTACCACTGAAATCTGTTACCTTGTTTGAAATTACCTAAATTATGGCCATTTTGATGTATACTTAGTGACCCCGACGATGAAGCGCTTGCTTCGAAAAGCCTCGGTCAAGTTTTTTTTAATAAAATGTGTCTTTTTTTAAAGAAAATGTTAAATTATTTCTAGCACTTGGCTTCACTCCATACCAATATATTCAGTGCTACTATCTTGTAGACATTGTGTAATACAATGTTCGCTGGACTTGGGCATTTTTGACGCGGGCTCATTCCGAATTTCATTTGAAATTTCGATGGAGATGTTGCATGTGTGAGGAATTTGCGATTTGACTGTTGGTTCCTGTGTAAAAGTTCGCGAGAAACACGATGGTGCCACTGGTTTTCTCTGAAATCAACTCTCAAGCTCAAAAAAAGCTCTCAAGTTGAGGCCAAAATGGAGGGGATATCCCACGCTATCCTGAGAGTCCACCTCTACATCAAGACAAACTCTCCTTGTAAAGATAGGGAGCAAATACATTAGCAGTGATGTCATGTTTTCAGTTTTGGAGTCCCCAAATGAAGTGGCACCCCTGTCAATGTGTTTTCTCCCTATCTTCGCATGGAGAGTTTGTCTTGATGCAGAGGTGGACTCTCAGGGTAGCGTGGGATATCCCCTCCATTTTGGCATCAATTTGAGAGCTTTTTTCTTGAGCTTGAAAGTTGATTTCAGAGAAAACCAGTGGCACCACCGTGTTTCTCGCGAACTTTTACACAGGAACCAACAGTCAAATCGCAAATTCCTCACACATGCAACATCTCCATCGAAATTTCAAATGAAATTCGGAATGAGCCCGCGTCAAAAATGCCCAAGTCCAGCGAACATTGTATTACACAATGTCTACAAGATAGTAGCACTGAATATATTGGTAAGGAGTGTAGCCAAGTGCTAGAAATAACTTAACATTTTCTTTAAAAAAGACACATTTTATTAAACAACTTGACCAAGGCTTTTCGAAGCAAGCGCTTCATCGTCAGGGTCACTAAGTATACATCAAAAAGGCCATACTTTAGGTAATTTCAAGCAAGGTAACAGATTTCAGTGGTAACAATTGATAACACATTAACAGATCAAATGTTGAAATTACTTAAATTGTGGCCATTGTGATTTACACTTTGTGACTCTGACGATGAAGCGCTTGCTTCGAAAAGCTTCGGTCACAGTTTATTAATAAAATGTGTTTTTTTTTTTAAAGAAAATGCTACGTTATTTCTAGCACTTGGCTACACTCCATACCAATGAAAAATGTTAAACATGAAGAGTCTCTTTTCGACGAAACCACTGAAACAGCAGCATTTCTCCTGTTGGTAAGAAGACAAGACCAGCGAGAGAGATGCAGCTGCAGGGTTGCAATATTTCATGAAAAATAAAATCTTGAAATTTCGCGCGAAATTTCAGAAATTTATGAAAGATATTGAAAAACACCGGTTCCTCTTCATCTTTCGTAAAATACATAAATTGTGAATTTCTTCTATTTTTGTGTGTTTACTAAAACGTGGTAAATATTTGTAAAACCTTTTCCAAGCGACATTAATCTCAATGAGCCTCGGTTGTGCCGATAGAAACTGAAAAAATGAATAAAAGAGGGGAAAAAACCAAGAAGCACGCAATCGCAATCTTTAGTTTTAACCCATTAGTACATAGATTAGTCCAGTACCACATGTGCATCCGTGTGCAGTTTCGTGGGTAAAATTGTTGTGATATGTTATTCTCTTCTTTAGGATGTCTAGAATCAGAATTTCGATGGTGTCAAGTTCAAAAATTGAACCGACGCCCAGAATTCAAGATGGCGTCCAAGATGGCCGCCGCCATGGTGAAAGTTTTAAATTTTGCGGATAGCGTCGAGTCAGATGTCGATTCCTATGTAAAATGACACGAGGAATCCGAATATCACATTTAAAAACACCCCCGACCCAAAGGAGGGCTCCAAATCCAAGATGGCGGTCAAAAATACCACTCAGGGGTACTAATTTGCCTATACGGGCCCAAGTGCATAGTGAGGTATCAATTATTAGGTTTTCGGGGTCGTAGAGTCCGAAAATGAGGTCCATTTTTCGCTGCGGCCCTCCAGAGACCCTAAAATCAAATATGGCGCCCAAAATGGCCACCGGTTTTACGGCTGAAACACCAATTTAGCGCAGCTATGATAAGCAATACGTTCAAAATTTAGTTTTGTGGGGCAAGGAGTTCGAATAGGAGATCAAATGTTTATTCCTACAAAAAATTAAGCCTCCGAATCGAAAATGGCTACCGACATGGTTGCCAGTTAGAGGCGCAGGCCGGTAAATGACTATTGATATTAAGGGGATTTGCCAAAGGAGCTAGGGGTTTCGATAAGGGCCGTTTTTCGGCCCATACCCTGAAATTCTTCAATTTTACGATTTTTTTGCTTCTTGGGAGTCTAAATTTTACGGAATGTGTCATGCTTTTGTCATTTTCGGCCTATTTAGGGGTCTAATGCTGGCCTAAACATGAGTCTGAAGGCTAATTTTTGCGGAAAATTCGGGTTTCTTGGCATTCGACGCGCTGCGCCCGCTGTTTCATAACGATCAAATATCATCGGAGGAGCAAATTTTCCTTCAAGTATGTTCATTAAGGGTGTAAGATATAGTCACTCTGGCCAACTTTCGTCGATGGCAACCCTTGCGCTCATAGTTAAAACGAACTTTTTAGAATTTTCTTGTTTTTCATCATTATTATTAAAATGGCATAAAAAAGGGCTACTCATCTTAAACCAGAAATAGATTCCTTGGCGGAAATTGTACGTAGCCCTCCAAAAAACTTTATGGAATTAAAAGCCCCCCCCCCCCTCCAAAGAAAAAGCCGGTGTTGCCATATTTTGTTGCCTAAAATCACAGAAAACTATTTGTGATTATTTCAGTATTTGGAGGCTGTTCTTCGTCGAGCTCATTCAGCAAAGTTCAAAACCCTTGATTTTTCATACGTAACGATCACATGACTAGTGAATATGCACATGCATTTATCTATTATTATTTTGTTCATTACATGTATTTATCTAAAGAGACTCCCATCGCGGCGCGGCATTGCCACATATCATCGGTAAAAATCGAGAAAATTATTCCGAGTTGGCCCAAGATTTGAGCCATTATTTCGCATTATGCGCATTAAATAAATACGTAGGACTCAAATTACTGTATTCAGGGATGCAAATAGATCATATTTTTTGCAGGTAAAGTTTTTTTTATGATCTTGGGCTTGTAGGCGACCCATTATCTTACGAATTTTTGACGTGATATTTACGCACGAAGATGCAACTTTGAAACATTGACCGTGATCTGGGATCCGAATAAAAAGTAAGCCATGTGTCAGAATCACGAGTTCTCAATGCTGATTTTTTACCCACCCTGACAAGCCCTGCCCTCCGTCACTTTTATTGCCTGCGATCGATCAGAATTCTACTTCCCAAAAATAATTGGAAACTCTGGTTTTCCTGGTTCACTCCTGCCTAGCCTCCTTACCGCTTCCTCATCTGTTGCCTCTTCATCAGGTTCCTCCCATCAGACAACTCATTTGGAGCTACCATTGTAGAATTTTGGAGAAATGACGCGTATTCATCTAGCAAACGCTTAGTTTTTCTAGTTCAGCCTCATATCTGTAATGAGCGAGGTACTAGATGACAGATGCAATATGCGCTGGGCAGCCCACGACTCTACCGTCCACCTGCCGTTGGTAATACCACCCGGATATGCCCACAGGGTTCTATGTCACTTTCAGGTACGGGGCTCAAGCCCCCCACCCCCCCCCCTCCGAAAGCAAAAAAAAGGGGGAAAGAGTGAAGGAAAGAGGAGACAGAAGATGATGAGGAAAGACGAGAAAAGAAAAAGTTTGAGGCCTTCGAAGATATTTATCTCTTTTGATGTAGAGTCTTAAATGAAACCACAGTGTTCATTTGATTAGTATTTTATAAAATTTTCGTCAAAAAATGCGTCTAAATACAGTTTAAATTTCAAACAATTTCCAGATTTGTTGATTGCAACAATTCGAAAGTATTTCGTGTTAAGGTAAAAAAAAAGTTTTTCTGCGGAAATTCATGAAGATCTGTGTTACGGTAGCCTCGAAATGCGTCCAAACAGAGTTAAAATTTCAAACAAATTTCAGATTTGTTAAATGCAACAATTCGAAAGTATGTTGTGTTAAAGGTACGAAAGCGTAATTTTTCTGCATTTTATGATAAATTTGCGCTATGAAAGCCTCGAACTGCGCCTAATAAGATTACACATTTCTAAGATTTGTGATCTAATCAGACGCCATCTAAATAATGATGAAAAACAAGTAAAGTCTAAAAATTTCGTTTTCACTATGAGCGCAAGCAGTGTTCCAAACTCACCTTTGAGTTTTAGGAGCCATGGGGCGCATCAAGCCTGAATTTTAGGCGCCATTGAAGATTTTTTAGGGGCCAGATTGACTTTTTGCCTATATATTACGGCATATTTAGTGAAAAATTAGACGCAAATTTAGATGTTTTTGTAACAGAACTAGTAGGTAGCTGTGACTTGGTGAAGACAAAAGCACTAAGGATGAAATCGTGAAGAATAGAAAAAGCTCTCACTAATTGTAATGCTGAAAATTTCGAATGATCACCTAATATGAAAATTCAGATTTTAAAGGGGCAATTTTTAAGGGCCACGTTGGCGCAGAGCCTTCTTTTTTAGAAGCAATGACCTATGTTTTAGGCGCATTTGGCGCGTTGGCGCCTGTGAGTTTCGAATACTGAGCACAAGGGTTGCCATCGACGAAAGTTGGCCAGAGTGACTATATCTTACACCCTTAATGAACATACTTGAAGGAAAATTTGCTCCTCCGATGATATTTGATCGTTATGAAACAGCGGGCGCAGCGCGTCGAATGCCAAGAAACCCGAATTTTCCGCAAAAATTAGCCTTCAGACTCATGTTTAGGCCAGCATTAGACCCCTAAATAGGCCGAAAATGACAAAAGCATGACACATTCCGTAAAATTTAGACTCCCAAGAAGCAAAAAAATCGTAAAATTGAAGAATTTCAGGGTATGGGCCGAAAAACGGCCCTTATCGAAACCCCTAGCTCCTTTGGCAAATCCCCTTAATATCAATAGTCATTTACCGGCCTGCGCCTCTAACTGGCAACCATGTCGGTAGCCATTTTCGATTCGGAGGCTTAATTTTTTGTAGGAATAAACATTTGATCTCCTATTCGAACTCCTTGCCCCACAAAACTAAATTTTGAACGTATTGCTTATCATAGCTGCGCTAAATTGGTGTTTCAGCCGTAAAACCGGTGGCCATTTTGGGCGCCATATTTGATTTTAGGGTCTCTGGAGGGCCGCAGCGAAAAATGGACCTCATTTTCGGACTCTACGACCCCGAAAACCTAATAATTGATACCTCACTATGCACTTGGGCCCGTATAGGCAAATTAGTACCCCTGAGTGGTATTTTTGACCGCCATCTTGGATTTGGAGCCCTCCTTTGGGTCGGGGGTGTTTTTAAATGTGATATTCGGATTCCTCGTGTCATTTTACATAGGAATCGACATCTGACTCGACGCTATCCGCAAAATTTAAAACTTTCACCATGGCGGCGGCCATCTTGGACGCCATCTTGAATTCTGGGCGTCGGTTCAATTTTTGAACTTGACACCATCGAAATTCTGATTCTAGACATCCTAAAGAAGAGAATAACATATCACAACAATTTTACCCACGAAGCTGCACACGGGACCTCTTATTTGTACATGTGGTACTGGACTAGATCTTTTAGAGTCAAATACGTCAAATTTTGAGCGTTTGGTTGCGCGTACGCCTCGCTGCAGCACAATAAAAACACAAAATGTAAAAAAAAACATTAAAGTGATTTGGTAATCATTAAATTTGACACGGAACCACCAATATTTAAAAAACACATTATATTATTACTCTCCTTTAATACATAGAAACATATTTTTTTTCCATCAATTTAAATGAGAATAATCAATGCAGAGTGTGCAAACATTTAAAAAAAAAACGCTGACTATGCGAGTATAAATATTAAAGCCTAACAGAGCGGAGCGGCGCGGCGTGCTGCCGGCGCGAGAGGCTCACTGGCGCCTACAAACCTAAGCGGATACTTCACGCATTGCACAATGCTTGAAGTATTTGTAGGCGCCAATGCGCGTTCCGCGCTGGCCGCCCGCCCGCCGCGCCGTGCGACGACGGCCCCTGAAGAAACTATTTCACAACAGAGGTGATGCACAGTATCATACGTATTCATACAGTATCATACGAAATTGAACGTATGAAGAATGACAGGCATCCTTTAAAAGTACAGATCTTTCCTCGCAAAATAAATCAAGATACTTATCGTACACAGGAAAAATCTAAGAGCCTTTAGCTGAGGCAAATATAGAGGTTCATCCGGTCCAGGTATAACAAGGTGGGAATTTCTTGAAAGATAATTAAGTTCTGTTACACCAAAGAGGTGTAGAGAGTTTTAGTGAATTTTGTCTCATGGAATTGACGCTCCCCCATTTTTACCAAAGCTCTCAACTATATATTATTCTCCGTTGGACCCAACAGACAAAACAAAAAAAAAAAAACAAACAAACCTTCATTCTTCCAAGACATTATACATTTTCATCCAAAAACGTCGTGAGCAATGGTTGTTTGTATTTACATGTGGGCCAATTAACTTTGGGTCTCAACTGGCACGTGGACCAAAATTCCCGTGCCGAAAAAACGCGTGGACGTAAATTACTGGAAAATACAGGTGCGCGGACAAAAAATCGTTGAAGAAATGTCCTATAACCTATACATATTCATCAAATCTACTAAAATAACTTTCGTGTAAAGATCCTGCAGCAGACAGCTGGCACTGGCATGTCGATTACAAATTAGCTTGCACGAGGTCAGAAATCATATTGCATTGATAGAGGTGCCGACGACGTAGAGTAATAGAGTATCTCTTACTTTATCCTGCTTATAAAAAGTTTTTAGTGATCGCGAAATTTTTAAGGGCTAAGAATCTTACTTTAATTCTCACGGGTGAGTTCGCGCGGTGGCAAGCTGATAAACTCCCTCCATTTAGCGAAATTTATGTACGGTTTGGATTTTTCAACTCAGAATATCTCGGAAGGGATTTCACTAGCACGGTACCGTAAAATTGCGAAAAATATTGCAGATTTCACAGTCTGACAAATTTTTGACTGTATTATTGTCAGGAATATAACTTGATTGATTTCCATTTTTTAAAAATCACTTCTCAGTTCGAGGAAACAATTTAAGTGTTGTAACGAATTCAAACGAATTTTTTTAGCCATCAAAATTACCTCAAAAATCTTTTGAAACCCTCAGCTTCCGTGTCATTTTATGATCACCTCATTCTAATAGACACGTAAACAATTACATAGAGTTCTTGATCGAAAAATGTCGATATTTTATTGGAATTTTTGTCCTGAAAACTAAAATGTTGAATTTGCCGAAAAATCCTGACGAGGTGGAATCCTCTCTCAACTCAGCGCTAACGATACCTGGCATGTTACCATTGTTACCCCTGAAAATACGATCCATCAGAAATTTTGCAGGGCTCAACTAACTCGCCGAGGGTGAGCCTTGCCTGAGCACCCTCCCCTCCCCTTCCTGTAAAGCAACCCCTTGTAAAGGCGAATTTTGTGCTTCATCTCAGAAAACAGTCTCGAACTAGAAAATATGGTAATTCCTGAACACGCACGTGACGAAATTTAGGCTGTCTGTTGGGTGCTCACCGCTCGGCTCGCGAAATTGAGTCACTGACACGGGTGTTTATGAATGATTTATGAGAGGCTTTGGCCGTTTTCGGATGTGATCCTCAGCGAGTTTCGAATTCCTTCCTTCCACCTCCTGCCACCCCGGACGCGACATCGAGTACTTTGCAACGGCGCTTATTGTGAAAATGCGCTAAGCGACTTTGTCTCTTCAGCTTGAGACGCGGGCCGCACACGGTTTCATCGCAATTATTCTGTCCAGATTAAGTCGTTCATCTTGACGTGGACGGCTGTGTTTTAATGGTTTATTTCCTCTGCGGACTGATTATTGAAATTGATAGACAAAGTGATAAACAAAGAAGACTTAGGGAGTAAGGAGCAATCCTATTGGTTGGTTGAAACGGGCAGTTCTTACTGAATTAAGGGGGAAAATGATGGACTAACTTGATGATGCATATCTCGTCGGTTACCGTTAGTAGTCCAGTACCAATAGGAGTTTATGAATGCAAGAAAGAGGTCAGAAGAGGTTAAAGCTGATTTTTATGTATTTTTGGTCGCTGAATCCGAATTTGATGCTTCCCACCAGATCCGCCTTGTGCGTTTTCCGGAAAAGCCGGAAAACTGCCGAAAATCACGTTTTTACGCGCTTTACCGGGAATAAATAGCTTAATATTCGTCGGAGCGTAAAATTAGTTATTAGCCAAGTTGTAGCCGAGTAAATTGCCGACAACATTGAAAGGGACAAGTTTTCGCTAGGACTTAAATTTAAGCCACCAGAGCCCGCGAAAGTTCGAATTCGGCCAAAAATCACGTTTTCTCGCGCTTTTCCTGCCATAACTCCCTTAATTGACTTTTAATTGAAAAAGTCAAAAGAAATGGAGTTTAAGGTAATCACATTTTGAACAAATTTCAATGTGATATTTTTCGGTATGATTCACTTATCGGCCGCTAGAGCGCGCCGAAGTGCAAAAAACCCCTAGAGGTAGGCAATTTCGACGATTTTCTGCTCAAATGCGATGAAATTAGCAGCATATGTTGAAAAATATAGGCGTATCATGACAGATATGTATATTTGATTCGCGTATCTCGTTTATTACTTGTCATAGAGATTTTATTCCGCTCGCAACTTTGAAGAGTGAATCTGTAGCATTGCATGGAGGATGAAATCTGTGTGCACAAGGTCGCAAATAAAATCAGCGTACATCAAATTTTTTGCTCTCGTCCAACTTGGAGCCTAGAGGTATATATATCATCCTCAGTTTTGACCATATCTCTTTGGCCTGGCGGAAACAGCTGTGGTCACTCGTATAATGCCGGGAAAGCCCTCTTTAAACTCGCGGAGTGCTGCAGTACAATCGCAGGTAGAGGAGCGCGCGGGCATGTTTTAACGGCGGGTTGTGGCGGGCGCGATGAGTGAAAAGTGAAAAGGCAGCCATGGTCGGGGGAGAGGGAAAGCTAGAAAGGGGGAAAACATTCATTAAACACCATGCAAAATCTAACATCTTGCCTAGATATTTCGGCCAGCCTCTCTACTAATACGCATGTTTGAGGGTATTAAGTCAAAATTGTGGCACTGGGAATCTGAGACTGATCAGCTCCTAATCTTCAGCCCTATGTCGAATCTCCGTCTTTCAACATACTTCATCTCAAGCTTAAGTGCACGTGTGAATTCAATAGTTCCTTGCGTTTTCCACTAACTTGAATCATTTCTATGTCAGAATTTTTCGTTAATTTACGAGCCATATCCCATATCGATAATACGTGATGAGTTTGTATCTCATTTCTGAGAAAGCACTTGAAACAGCCAGACCAGTGTTGGTAGGAGAGAAAAGGCTTGCCCTCATTTTGGAGAGCAGGTATTAGAAAAAAAGGTAAAAAAATACGAGCTATCGCCTCCCTCGCTACAGTGACAAAGCAATAAAAATGTCAAAAAGAATATGTGAATGAAAAATCAATCGTTGCTCATTTGAAGCGGATGCTAAAAATTCAGGAACGATCAATCAGGCTGAGACAAGTGCACTCCGATGAGCCAGAATTTGACTTTAAGCGATGTTGCTCATTTTGTGGTGAAAGTATGCTTGCTAATGTAAAGCTAAAAGACAATAAACTTCAATTGCATGGACGTGTAATTGTGATAAGTGTAACTGCATTAAATATGCGGGATCGGTTATTGTGTACTATGCATACAACGAATCCTTGGTGCTCAGCTATGTTGCGTCAAAATTACGCAAGGTGGAGAATTTAGTCGCAGAGGAAGCTAGGTATCATTCGAATCGTAATTTAAAGTTTATAAGATTGTCTTTTCCTGTGACTAAATCGGAGACTTCACGTAAGAAAGGGTCGTATGAAGAGCTTATTTCCGAGGTCATGCGACAGATTTTTGATTACTTGGCTTTATACTTAAATGAGTGTCAATTCATGTTGACAGACTTAATAGGCGAATTTAAGCGAGAATATAAACCTGATTTAAGAACTGCTAAACATGAGTTGATGAAAAATTATGAGAGTGACATCATTATATCAAGATCTTGGAGAGTCTTCTGTAGTTTATTTCAGAAATATTGGTTTTCAAGTCCTTTTCCGGACGCATTTTACCCGAATAAAAGTAGCGATGAACACGATGCCACCTTAATTTCTGAATACATTCGGTCCAAAATCAAAATATTCTCCCATCAATAATTTCCTGGGGAATGCCCAATCGATTGTCCCCTATAGGCCTTTTAACATTTTTAGAAATTGTCATTGTGAAACACAGAAAAGAAGATGAAGAGTCAAAAAAATGTATATGCTTTGCTCATTGCATCATAACGGCGGCACGGCCGAAATCTTTTATATCTTCCATTGAACTTGGGATTTCTTCATTTATTCAAAAAAAAAAAAAAAAAATTGTTTCTTGGTGACTCATTGACACGCTTGAGTCACTAGGAATATCCCGCGTCTTATCGAAAAACCGTTGTCAAAAATTTCTCAAAACGAATGAGGGAAGGATGTTTATGAATGTCTTCCAGACCAAGGCTTAATATTTCGCTGAAATATGATTCTCACGTGTGACCTAATATTATGATTGATCAAAATATCCGAAATTGACATCAAATCCACTGTCCTCACCTAACCCTGAAATTATTCTTCAGAATTAAAAAGAAAGAAAGTTCTCTTGATTCAATATTATGTATAGACGTAGCCGTAGCGCTTGGGGTTGGGGGGGGGGTGAGGTTGGGAGCTCTACTTTAGGAAAAATAATTCCTTTAATCATCTGTTTTACAAATATACATCGATTTTGAATTTACAGCGTATCAACAGTGAATTAATAGCTGATATCATCGCATTTGAGCAGAAAATCGTCGAAATTGCCTACCTTCCAGGGGTTTTTTGCACTTCGGCGCGCTCTAAGGCCGATAAGTGAATCATACCGAAAAATGTCACATTGAAATTTGTTCAAAATTTGATTACCTTAAACTCCATTTCTCTTGACTTTTTCAATTAAAAGTCAATTAAGGGAGTTATGGCAGGAAAAGCGCGAGAAAACGTGATTTTTGGCCGAATTCGAACTTTCGCGGGCTCTGGTGGCTTAAATTTAAGTCCTAGCGAAAACTTGTCCCTTTCAATGTTGTCGGCAATTTACTCGGCTACAACTTGGCTAATAACTAATTTTACGCTCCGACGAATATTTAGCTATTTATTCCCGGTAAAGCGCGTAAAAACGTGATTTTCGGCAGTTTTCCGGCTTTTCCGGAAAACGCACAAGGCGGATCTGGTGGGAAGCATCAAATTCGGATTCAGCGACCAAAAATACATAAAAATCAGCTTTAACCTCTTCTGACCTCTTTCTTGCATTCATACCCCCCTTTTTAGATCTATTGGTACTGGACTATAGTTAGTCTAAGACGCACTTCCTTTGCCCGTAGCAAAAATCCACTTCTGCCGATTATATCACCCCATTTCTCTCTGTCATTTGCGTCTATTGCTTTGCCTATCGATTTCAAGAAACAGCCCGCTGGAACGGATTTGTAATATTTTTGAGAACCAGCGCCAATAATATAAATGCATCACGAGTCAATATTAAAACCGAGTGCCCCGAGTGGTGCAACAAAAATATAGGTAGAATTTTGCAATTTAATGCAGTAAAATGGCAATTTCTTCACCATAAAATCACAATACCTACTTCGACATCATTTAGTCAATATATGTCGATTTTAAACGATCAATAAAATAAGCTCTAGGGTTGAGAAAGAGCAATCCAAAAAAATGGCAACTTATTTTCAATTTATTGTGGTATATTTTGATAAAAGGAACCCCTTCAATCATTTAATAGACAATATACACAACACTCCAGCACAATAACAATGATTTCACCACGTAAATGACAATTAATTGCGATCTGTGCCATTAATGTCGCAATATGTTTTCGCCTGCAATTTCGCGTGAAACGTGGTAGATATATTGTAAACTTCAAAATTTAAGATTAACGTTAATAATTAAAAATTCATGCGAAATAATAAATTGTCTCCTTCGAGTAGAAATTTAACAAACCCGTTATAAATGTGAATAAAACCCTAGAGGTCGTTAAGGAATACGTTCATTTTAAACTGCCAATTACTTTGAATTACGTTGATTCAGGTTTGTTTTCCAGAGCACGCAGTTAGAACAAACTAATTTATATTGAAATTACTAGAAAGCCCTGCCCCCTGACCGCTACGCGGCCCAACCCCCGGGAGGGCGCCTCGCGCCCTCAGGCCCGCTTCGCGGGCCCTATGCGCATATGTATAGGCAGAAATGTTCTTCTATTTTAATACACCATTTTGTGTTCGAGCTGCATCGTTTTCAAAATTTTTGACGTAACACTCAGATTTGTAAATGATGAGGAATAGCTGGATGTACATAATTTCACAGTCCACTTACTGGAGAAATTTCCATTTATTATGTTATTTTTAAATACTTAATTTAAAAAAAAAAAAAAAAATCGGATTTCGACCGTTAAGAGTTAATAATATTTGGTCCGTCCCGACGCGACGCAGCGCCTGCCATCTCACTTTGTATCTGCTGTTTATCTGCTGTAAATATTAATAGAAATTCAGCAATCAAGTAAATGGACCAATGCCACAAATCGAAGCCGGAAGAATGCAGGAAAAATTGAGATGAGCCTTATACCTTGGACCTTGAACCCTGAGCGATGCACCGTTCCTCAACTCTTCGAATGAGGAGCCCTTCACGAGCTTTTCCATTGCTTTATTGTTTATTTGAGTCACTCAGGTAGAATCCCACACCTTGACGTTTTAGCGGAAACGACATATCTCTCACGCTATTAACATTGGACTTAAGTGACATGAGCTTTAAAAGCTCTACAACATTAAAAGTTCAGGGTCTCATAATTTTTTGCACATCTGCATCTACTACAGATGACATACATATAAAGATCATCCTTATCGGTCCGGCAGTTCGTCAGAAATAGTGCTTCCAAGATTTTGCTTGTAGCTGTATAATATGGATATAGAGTATTAATGAGCGTTGACCTCAAATATTTACCATTCGACTTTCAACTTTTCCAGTAAGTCCAACGTCCTCTTAGTGAAATTTTGACGAGAGCACTATTCTACCATGCTACGGAAAAACGCCGTATGAACATTCGAAAGTTGCCAAATTTCTGCGAAGAAAACATGTATTCTCGAGGAATGTTATGCGTGATTTTCCTTGAAATTTTCAGATATTAAAGATCAAATTGGGTACAAAATTGTCTGAAAAATTGGGGGGAAAACATTTATAATTATTCCAGAAAATTTGTTTTTAATTGAAGGAAATATGGCAACGCCTGAATGCTCATACGGTTTTTTTCTTCAGTATTGTGCTGCTCGATTCCTGATCCTCTCTAGTGGTCCCTTGATCCGCTTCAGAGACTCGTAAAAGCCATTTCGCTTTGTTTTTTTTCTCTCTCTCTCTCCTTCGTTGATTTTCTCCTTAAAGTCGCCGTATCTGCGACCTCTCATTCAACTGCATTTAAATGGCAAAGGCAAGACGGTTATTGCGGGAAGGTGCCGCGGGTACGACTACAAAGGCGCGCAGTTTGAAAGGCGCTGAATTTGCACGGGATCGGAATACATTATTCAGCACTAATCAGACACCCTATTGTGCACAACATCAAGTCTAGAATATTCAATTCTTCCGTCTCATTTATTTCGGACCCCGCTGAGATGAGGTTTATACTGAAATCCACTCTGAGATCATTAAAAAACCACCAATCTCTCCCTCTTTCGTGGAATTTTTTTTTTTCTTTCCGGAGTAAATTTTCCCTTTTATTTTTTATCTTGAGCTTTCGTGCGATTACTTCAAATGAGAGGCTTGTGAAGACAAGGCGGATAAGTTCAGTTTTTGAACAAATTTTACAAATTGAGATATTGATTATTTCAATTCATAGAGTACATAGAGTCGTAATGTAAATGGGAGAGCTGGCGCCACACTGGAAAAAAAACACATTGGATCTAAAGTCCAGACTCTTAAAAACATCGACAAGAAAAAGTACTCTTGATTCAATCAGAATCTAGCTTAAATTAAGAACCACGCCTCTAAATGTAAACGGATTTCGTTTTGATTCAAGCAAAAATCCGATTGAATCAAGAGTATTTTTTATTGTCAATGTTTTCAAGAGTCTGGACTCTAGATCCAATGTTTTTTTTTTCCAGTGCATGTTCTGCTCGACGAGTTCCGAGCCCGGTGTGCGCCGAGCTTCGGTCACTTTTTCGATACATGTTCGATCCAAAATGGCGGTGTGGAAAACGTGGTAATTCCTATCTTCTTTGTTTACATCGGATTGTCGGGTACCCATGTATCGAAAACAATCGATCATGTATCGGAAAAGTGACCCGGCGTCGCACAGGAGTCTCGGAATTCGGGACCTGGAAAATGCTCACAAGTGGCGCCAGCTCTACCACTTACATTACGACTCAATGTACTGCATGTTTCAATTGATTCGGCCTTAATGCATGTTCTGTGAAAAATCCGCTCCCAAATTTCAATTTTTAAGCATCAAAAAGTTAGTTTGAACTTTCTTTCCGCCATAAGGAGCAATGTAATTTCCAAACTTCAAACACGTATTTCTCGAAAAAGCAACAATTGTAGGCGTCTTGTCCTCCAAGCCCCTTAAATGTTCCAGGTAATTTAAGAACTGAACCGTGTTAAGCAGGGAAAGCACTAAGTTACATCAGCCATTGCCAATTTATTTTTTACAGGAGAGTGGTTGTACGGATTCTTTTGAAAATCTCGGAAAATTTGACAGAGGTTATCCCGTGACATTTTCAAAATAATCTGCGCTACACCTCTTCCATTAAAAAATAGATCATCCGATTGAATTTGGTAATGGCAGAAGTGACGTGGTTTCCTTTTGCTTAACGCGGTCTACTCAACAGCTCGCTTTCCTCTTACCTGATGGCACCTTTGATGAAGGCAGACATTACGGCTATACCAAGCCCACTGCCAGATACGATGAAAATCTCGACGAATTCTCGGCGTCGTTTGAAATATTGCGCCACCATCAACGTCGAACAGTCACGCGTTAGTCCAACACCAACACCTGGAAAATGGAGAGAAAAATTAATCAATTCCAAAAGACCGGACCTCAAGATTTCACTTTTGGGCTTTACACATCGATGAAAATATTTGTATTCTTATGTTACCTCTTTTTTATTAATATAAGAAACACTGAAAATAAAAACACATTGGATCTAGAGTCCAGACTCTTAAAGACATCGACAAGAAAAAATACTCTTGATTCATTTAGATTTAAGCTTAAATCTAGAACCAAGCCTCTTAATTTGAGCAGATTTCCTTTTGATTTAAACTTAAATCTGATTGAATCAAGAGTCCTTTTTCTTGTCGATGTTTTCAAGAGTCTGGACTCTAGATCCAATGTGTTTTTTTTCCAGTGAATGAAATACGAACCAACTCTTTGGTGTTGATTTTTGTACAGTTTCCGGAGAATTTAGTGCAGAAAGCAACCGAGAGACCAGAAACCCCCATAGACAACCGAAGGTTTGGCTTATGTTGTGTCTCAATTCCCGTAATAACAACAATTTGTGGTAACTTTTATCTCTGTGTGCAAGAGTCCTTCAAAATGTATGATTTCCAAGAGTAATGACACTATTCACGTCGAGTGTAGTGATGATAGTTTAAACGTGTCATCTATTAATGACACTTTCAAGGTCGAAAAAGGCGTGTCCCTTCCTTATGTATCTTCTCTATTAAGGGTGGAAAACACCCTATATATCATGTAAGGAAGTAAGGAGAACTGGTCTGAGGTTTGTAAATTTGTAGACCATTTTAGTTCATAAGAAAAGCGTCTGTGACGGGATTCCTGCCGATGCTGTGCCTCATGGCACCCCCTGACAGACCACGCGGTGTCTGACACCCCCCCCCCAAAAAAAAAAAAAAAAAAAAAAAAAAAAAAAATGTATCTTCTCTATCGGAAAATTTGGCTTGTTTTCTCAAATATTTTGGTTATAAAGTTGTCCATTGTAAATATTATACCCTTGAGTTCCTAATGTCAAAACTCAAGTCTGACACACCTAAACTGCAATCTGGTGGTGTGGTATGCCAGATTCCGTGTGCCAATTGCGACAATTCATATATCGGCCAAACAAAACAACTGATGGCCAAACGCTTAAAATGGACACTAGTATATTAGGAAGGAGGTGACAGCTTTACACAATCATGAAGATCAATTACAACATAATAAGCTTGATTTCGAAAACGTGAGGATTTTGTGCCATGAGAAAAAGTATTATAAAAGGTTAATAAGAAAAATGATTGAAATCCGGAGAAATCAGGATTCCGTTTGTAATTCCCGCTCAATCTAATCGTCGAAGCTCGATCTATTTCGGCTTGTTTCGCAGGCCGTGAACTGCCACCTGGCGGCCGCCCGTTGCAATTTACTTTCTTAATAATCGGTGATCAAGATCTCGTTTTCCGATGTTTGTTGTATTTCGAGCCTTGTTGTTTATTCTGTTATTACTACAGTCTCATTCCAATACCAATTTCACCATGTAACTCCGTTAGTTGGATTTTAATTTAATTTATTTTTTATTTTGAATTCTATTTTAGCAGTTGATAATGGTGCCGTAAGGTGCCCAAACGTCCTGCCTTCGTATTTTGTATTTTAGCTTTGTTTCCGCATTTTCCTGCGTTCTTCGAATGAACATTAAATATTTAGATACTTTTGAGATGACTTTCGTGGTATTTCGTTGAAATTCGGATTGTCTTCGTGTTTCCTGGGTAGGGTTAGAGACGGCTACATGTGTGCCCGATGTCAAATAGAACTAACAGCCAAGTAAGAATTGGGTGTTTTCCGAACCTTGCTTCCTTCCGCAGGGCGCTTGGGAATGTGCCAGTAAACAATATCTTTGGGGTTGGGTGATTTCTTTACACATTTTCTCTCTTTAAAACATCGTGTATGAAGCAACTTGGACGACGAAAAGTTGGGCATTGAGTCCGCGTAAAAAGAGGAAAATTCAAATAAAACTAAGTGGTTGACGTCGTGACCTGATCAGATATAGTTAGCTGGGTTATACTTTCCAAAATATTGGTAACTTTTACGATCGCCATAATACGATTAATCTTTGGACCAAGAGTGATTTCTTTAATTAAAGGTTGAGAGGGATTAGAGGGTGAAAAATCCACAAAATTGTACCCAAAGACGGTTTACAAGAGGTGATTCTATGGTACGTGTAGACTTGAAATCGCAAAAAATCAAAATCTTGGCTGATCCTAATTTCGTTATATCGTAGCTAAAGGCACTTAGATTTTTCCTGTGTACGGTAAACATCTTGATTTATTTTGCGAGGAAAGATCTTTCCTTTTAAAGGATGCCTGCCATTCTTAATATGTTCAATTTCGTATGATACTGTGCAACACCTCTGTTGTGAAATAGTTGCTTCAGGCGCCGCCGCACGGAGGGCGGTCGACCAGCTCGAAACGCGCATTGGCGCCTTCAAACCTAAGTGGATACTTCAAGCATTGTGCAATGCGTGAAGTATCCACTTAGGTTTGTAGGCGCCAGGGAGCCTCTCGCGCTGGCAGCACGCCGCACGGTGGATCGAAACCTGCAAAAAGTCGGACATGGGCGATTCTCACAAATAGTCATTTCATTGATGTAAATGTCTTCCCAAAGAGTTATATTTTATGATACAGGTATTGGTTTTCAATTTTTTAACCCCAGTTTAACGCACACAGCCTCCTAAAGTGGCTCAGGCGGCACTCGAAAAATGTTGCCTCACTCGGGACAAACCGTTCGCCTGTTGGCATTTCCCTCCGATAGATTTCTGACAATTTCTGACTAAAGTAGCTTGTCTTCCTCCTTAAGTAGAATATATTTCACTAATAACAAGTTAAAATATCGCTATTTTTATAAGCGGTATTCTTGCTTAAAAGTACCCTTCTCAATACCGTAAAAATAATAATATAGCTAGACTTTTAACTAGCTATTTCAGCGTATTTCAAGGAAACCTTTGTATAGCAGTGTTAACTGATCCCTGAAGATTCATTATCAAGAAAAATTGGCTGCTCCAAAGTGCCCTTTTGGGAATAAAGCTTAAATGATTTTGAAAAAGTGAAGTTCATAAAATGGTGGCTCGAGAGAATTCGAATTTCACAGGTCTGTGGCAAATAAACACCGGGCATTTGATGGGTGATCTATATGTAATTTTTAGTGCTGAGTCCGGAAATGACCTTGGTTTTTTTCCTACACTCACCGATTTTCCGGAAAATTGAGATTTTCCACTTAAAATGGACTTTTCGGGAAATGTGATTTTCCGGAAAACTGGTGCATGGTAAAGAGAAACCAAGGTCATTTTCGAATCCAGGAGACAAAAATACATGAGAAAACATGCCTTGCGTGGTTAAAAAAATGTCCACGTTGTTTTAGATAACGGGGTTTTCCTCTCAAATGTCCTAGTCGACGCATATGATACTAATCCGTTTGTTTTGCGTCTGAAAAGACGGGAAAATTATATCAAGTTGGAGTCTAATGGAGCATTTTTCATCTACTACTTGATGCTAAAGTAAAAAATGGCCTAAATTCTTTTCTACCTTCTAACTATTTCCCAAAAACTCACGTTTTTTTACATCGATTTTTTTTTTTTTTTATGTTTAATTTCTTCGGAAAATTAGAAGTTAATAGAGAAAATTGAGGTAATATGAGCTTCAGCAGCAATCATTAAGCCGAAGAAGCTCCATTAGATACCTAAGTATAAATAAAGGCAGTGTACAATGGTGACTCGCGGGGCCCTTAATTAGGAAGGCTCGGATAATACATGATTTGTGTTGATTGATGTGTATTTGATTTATATTTTTCTCTCATATTTTTCCCCCTTGTCATTTTCTTTTGTTAGAAAGCTAAAAAGGTGCCCCAGGAATGAAGGGGAAAGGAGATCCTCTGTTTTCCTCTCAACATTTTCGGATTTCTATTAATTCATTTTTTGGGGGAGAGGAGGGGGAATTGTGAAAGAGATGAGTAATATACGTTTTATATACGATATTTAAACATTTTACCGGAGAAAAAAGTCCATTGAACACTTAAAACTCCGATTAAAATGAGTGTAGAAAGTTTAAACTTATCTGTTGTTAAACAATATCTCTTTATTTATCTGAAATTGTGCCAAAACACATATCTAAACCCAATTATCAGGAAAATAGTCATCAAAAATGAAATCTGCGACGAAAAATACATAAGAGTCATGTATCCTGATTTGTTTTATGAGCGCAAACACTACGTAAATGAGCAAACCAAGTCGCGTGATGTGCCATGTCCGGCCTGCCCTATGACTCGATCCACCGTGCGCCGCTCCGCTCTGTTAGGCTTTGATATTTATACTCGCATAGTCAGCGTTTTTTAACTCATGATTTGGAAATGTTTGCACACTCTGCATTGATTATTCTCATTTAAATTGATGGGGAAAAAATATGTATCAATTTATCAAAGGAGAATAATAATGTAATGTGTGCGTTTTTTTAAATATTGGTGGTTCCGTGTCAAATTTAATGATTACCAAATCACTTTAATTTTTCTTTTACATTTTGTGCTTTTATTGTGCTGCAGCGAGGTGTACGCGCATCCAGACGCTCAAAATTTGACGTATTTGACTCTAAAAAATCGATGTACAAATGGGTTTAAACTGAAGATTGGGTGCTTCTTGGTTTTTTCCCCCTCTTTTATTCATTTTTGCAGTTTCTATCGGCACAACCGCGGCTCATTGAGATTAATGTCGCATGGAAAAGGTTTTACAAATATCTGTCACGTATTAAAAATATGAATGTTTTCAAAATGAAGTAATAATTTCGTAGAGAAAAAAATTTAAAAAAATAAAAAAGTACCTATACACAGATAAGGTATATTGTACATCGAATATTTTAAGGATAGAAATAAAACCAAATATTCGCCAATGACAATTTAAGAAGATGATTCAAAAGGAGAAAGTAATAACATTTCATTTAGAAAATGAGCAACCATAACAACACCTCCTTTTCTCTCAATTTCTCATTTCCATATTGTCAATATAATTTTACGTACCGACTAAAATATAACGCTTGGACCAAGTCACTAATGCTTATTTTATGTGTGGGCGTAAACATCTGGACAAAAAAGGTGCGCGGACAAAAAATCGTTGACAAAATGTCCTGAAACCGTCGGGTCCGCGTTAAGTAGAGCATCGCTGGCTCATACCGTTACGTTACAGAGGAGCTTTCGAGAATAATCGCAATGGACCGCTGGACAAGGTACGAATTTAGGCAATCTGATACATGTTCCTTAACCAGAATTTCACGTAAAACACGATTAGCTTAACGAATATTACTGAAACTAACTCCTAACGAAGATATTATCGTTTTTATTTTACATTGGTTACGAGGAATTTGAATTGCCCGCTCACAAGAAACTCAAAGCTCTACGTGAGTCAAATCGTGTACTACAACGGTTTCAGCAAGCTTCTCAATCGAGCAATGTTCATTTCCCACCATGTGTTGTTCAAACTATTAGCAATTTGCTACAGCTGAGCCAAAGCGTCAAGATTGAGGTTGCCAGATTTTTTTATCGCAGAGACTGTCATGATAACGTTCAGCGCTCGATGTGAATCACGTAGAGCATTGAGTTTTAATAAGCGGGTGGTTCGAATTTACGCATCAGGAATCATTACATATCTTCGTAAGGAGTTGATTTCGGTAATTTTTGTTGTGCGCATCGTATTCTCCGTGAAATTTTAGTCAAGAAACCTTTATCAGAATGCTGAAATTCGTACCTTGTCTAGTGGTCCATTTTCCAAAGCTCAAAGCTCAACTCTCCGCTCGACGAAGAGGGCGGGGCGGAGGGATTAAACTATCGTGACTTCCGTTGAATATTCTAGTGGTGGATGGAGCACTTACGCGTAATGTACTTATAATCGAGGAATAAAATTAAAGTGGCGCTCCACTGCTCCGGGGACGATAGCGGTGACTCGGTGAGGAGGTATCTCAATGACGTACAAGATTTATTTCCGATACTCGGCCAAGTTCCCGCTTCGATCCGATCCGGGGCGCACTGAACCCCAGCCCCCCCCCACCGCGGTCGAGCTGAGAAAGAAAGTCGTATGAGCTTTCGGATGTTGTCGAATTTCCCCCGAATGAATTTTATTTTTGAGAGGATGAGTGGATATATTACTTCTTGATTTTTGGGTAAGGTATACATCAGACATGCACTGGGGGAAAAACACATTGGATCTAGAGTCCAGACTCTTGAAATCATTGACGAAAAAAAGGACTCTTGATTCAATCAGATTTAAGCTTAAATCAAAAGGAAATCCGATCAAATTAAGAGGCTTGGTTCTTGATTTAAGCTTAAATCTGATTGAATCAAGAGTATTTTTTCTTGTCTATGTTTATAAGAGTCTGGACTCTAGATCCAATGTGTTTTCTTTCCAGTGTGGGGTGTAAAATGTCCGGCGAGAAAATTTTACTTGAGATATTATTCTGACTAAAAGCGTCGTTTCTCGTCGACAAACTTTGGCATTTGTTTTTCTTTGTTAGATCCGCGCGGGTTTAACTTCAAATCAGTTTTTTTTACTGCAAGATACGTTGTTTTGTTGTTGAATTTATAGTTTTAACTCAACGATATAGCAAAACGAGGCTTTTTCAGCTCCAAAAAACCTTTACCGACAAGAAATAACGAACGCTTTAAGTCAAAATAATATCTTAAGAAAGATTTTTCTTAATTGTTTCATTTTTTCATTCCTTCATGATTTCCTCATTTTCGGGAGTAAATTGCCTGAGATCAGTGGTTGACTTCCCTAAAAAACTCTATTTTTGGCGATTTTCATTAAAAAATGTCCCGGCTCTAAGAGGTTCCCTGATTTTCATTGAAAAATTATCTGATCCTCGGAAAAATATTCCCTTGTTCCCAGGAAACTTCCAAGACTTCAAAGAAAAATTCCCTGATTTCCATTGATATATTTTCCGCTTTCCAAAGAAAAGTTTTCTGACTTCTAGGAGTTACCGTCTGGAAACGTTAGCCTCTCCTTGGATTCGTTTGGGAAAAGTTAGAATTTTCTCCGAAATCTGGAAACAAATAAAACTCTGCCATCTTTCCTCCAAGATCCTTTTAAGCCAGGCTACGATTCTGAAAGTGGTATGATCCTCGCGTTAAAAAAGCGGAAATCCCCGATTTTAAAATCAAGTTTTCAAACTCAAACACCATTGATTAAATTATGAATTAAATTCTATCCGGCGGAAAACCTCGGTCATATGAGCTCAATAGTTCAGCGGGCGCTTTTTAGATCAGAGGGCTGATTATTGAAATGGACGAAGAAGACTTAGGGAGCATGAAGCGATCCTATTGGTTGAAAAGGGCAGTTATAGACTTAGGCGGGAAAATAATGGACCAACTACAAGGTCTCTCGCGGGGTGCTCTTAGTTAGTCTATTACTCTCCTTCCATGTACATTGCAACCATCCACTTCCTCCAATAGGATCGTTTTATTTTCAACGGGTCGCTTTTGTCTATCGCCTTGTCCATCAATTTCAATTATCAGCCCGCTTGTTGAAATTGATAGAAAAGCTAAACACATAGGAGAAATAAGGGATACGGTGGGATCCTGTTGGTTTAGAGCGGGTGGTTGCGATAGACAAAGCAGGTAGGTAATAGACTAACGGCAACCCACGAGATACCCTATAGTTAGTCCATCTTTTTCTCGCTTAGTCTATACGAACCACCCATTTCAACCGATAGGACTCCTTGTGTCTTCTTTGTCTATCGCTTTGTCTGATAATTTAAACAATCAGCCCGCAGAGGGCTACAGCCTTCAGTCGAGCGAACCGGCCTCTCCAGTTGACAAGTTGAACTTCAATTCAAGGATCAGGGGTATTAGTTCAGAGAACCGAAAAAATTCTGTCGATGTGGAACAATTTCCTCGTGAACCGAAAGTTCTTCGATTCGTTGAGTTAAACCCCGGCTCGCCGAACTGAAGTTCGGTTCTCAATTTTATACTCACATCTCAATTTTATCCTTCAATTTTATACTCGCTCGTTCAGTTGTCACACCCATCGCAAGGACCGTATCAACGGTGAAACTACCAGACCACGTACCTCGGTTTGCGACGTTGCAGACTTCCTGCCATACTTGATTTTTCAAATGAAGAATTATTCAACGTCAGTTCTGAAAAACCTCCTTGAGTTTTCTTCACCGCATGAGGAAAATTTTGCGGAAACTTCAAAGAATAATCTTAACCCTCTTAAGCATAGCGTTTCGAATTCGTGACAACGTGTTTATTGCGTTTTTAAAAATAGAAGCTTTGCTCTGTGGCATGATTTTGCAACTTGTTATACTTGTACGCCTTGTCCTCCGAGCCCCTCAATTCTTTAAAACCTCCTTGATTTCTCCTCTCTGTGCGAAGAACATTATGCGAAAACTTCAAGGAGTAATCTTGATTTGTTCTCCTTCGAAAAAAAAATAATATAAAATAATAAATAATAATAAATAAAATAAAAAGAGAGCGGAGTTTTGAAACGCGGCAAACGTGATACGTGTTTCACCGTCGACATGTGTCTATTTGATCGGTGCAACTCACCATTTTCTTCTTGATAAGAAAAAATTAAGAGGCTTGGAGGATTAATCGGAAAAGTACAGTTTTTGAAAAAATTGGAGATATTGATGATTTCGAGGAAAAAATGGATATTCTGAGAAAAATTCGCTCCCAAATTTCAATTTTCAAGCATCAAATAGTCAGTTTGAACCTTCTTTCTTTCAGAAGATCCATGAAATATAATTTTGAAATTTCAAACACGAATTTTTCGAAATACCAAAACGGCACTTCGTCATATTCCAGTGAAAGTATCACAAGCGCCATGCGCCGTTTACAAATTTCCGCCCTCATTTTTTTTTACAGAGAAAGTGTCGGTTGAATCTGTTCGAAAATTTCATTAAATTTAATCGGCAGCACAATGAAAATTCAATAAAATTTTCGGACAGCTTCGTTGAACAATTTTTCTTTAAAAAACAAAAGTAAAATGGCGGCTGAAATTTTTAAATGTCGCATGGCGCTTGTGATACTTTGGCCGAGAGGTGACGAATTATGCGTCATATCCTCCAAGCCCCTCATTTGACAAAAGGAAATTCTATAATATAGAATTTGCAGGTGTCAGAAATTTGATGAATTTCGTGTTGAAGTGGAAACTACAGGGTGAACCGAACACGAGGATAACCCTTGGTTCATGAATTGAACAATTATTCGAACAGATATGACAAAATGATCTAATCTGCTAAGATACGTGTGTTTAAATGGGAAATTCCGCCAGATGACGTCACTGGGCGGTGCATTTTCTCACTTTTAAACCTATTTTTAAACTATTTCTCATACAGGGATATTCACAAGTCTCGCACCACGGGCCATGAGGGGGGTGGCCAATTGAAATTTTTGAGGTGCTCGGCCCCCCGAGGGGATCAAAAACTGGAAAGCACCTAGTAAAGTTTCCCCCTAGATATGAGGAAACACGTCTTGAACCGCAAATCTATATCATAATTAGAACTAAAGTTATGGCCAGTGGTGCGTGACTTTTGAATAACCCTGTATTAAAAAAAATTCTAAAAAATAGTGTGAAATTAGCTTTTTAAACACTTTCGGATGAAGCAATAAAATATATGCATGCAAATGGACCACTAGATAAGGTACGAATTTCAGCATTCTGATTCATGTTTCTTAACCAAAATTTTACGTAAAACACGATGCACACAACGAAAATTACCGAAATTAACTCCTTACGAAGATATTAAATGATTCTTGATGTGTGAATTGAAACCACCCGCTCATGAAAACTCAATGCTCTACGTGATTCACATCGCGCGCTAAACATGATCATGACAGTCTCTGCGATATAAAAATCTGGCAACCTCAATCTTGACGCTTTGGCTCAGTTATAGCAAATTGCTAATAGTTTGAACAACACATGGTGGGAAATGAACATTGCTCGATTGAGAAGCTTGCTGAAACCGTTGGTTGTAGTACACGATTTGACTCACGTAGAGCTTTGAGTTTCTTGTGAGCGGGCAGTACAAATTCCTCGTAACCAATATGAAATAAAAACGTTAATATCTTCGTTAGGAGTTGGTTTCAGTAATTTTCGTTGTGTGAATCGTTTTCTACGTGAAATTCTGGTTAAGAAACACGTATCAGATCGCTTAAATTCGTACCTTGTCTAGTGGTCCATTCTCCATTCCCTGGAGATTTATTTCCTCGGGTGAAATTCGGCAATGCCGGAAGTCGGTGCGGCGTTTTTCCCGAGCGGGGTTTTCCGCGAACCCGGTGCAGCGGGAGCGCCAGCGGTGCCCCGAGGACCGGGGTCGGGGCGATCGGTTTGGCTTGGTGCGCGTCGCGAGCGTAGAGCCGATTTATGTGTGTTTTTATGCGCTTCGTATATGTACGTGTGTACACGGGGATGAGTGCCCGCAGACATTTATCTATGATCCTCCACCCCCTCCCCCCTCCCGGCAGCTCTGCTTTTCGCAACAAGTTACATCGCTATGCCGCGCGTCGAGACGGGTCTTCAAATACAGACCCCGCTGCCGAATCATAGTTGAAATATTGGGGGTGTACAGGGTGTTCCACGGATGAACCGCCCTCCACCGGTCTAAAATACGTGCGTCCAAAAAACGAAAATGCTCCATAATTCAAACGATGAATTCGTCCGTGGTCTTAAAAATCTCGAGTCGAAGAACGATTTTAAGGGCTCAACTCCACCGGTCTAAAATACGTGCGTCCGAAAAATGAAAACGATGGATTCATCCGTTGTCTCAAAAATCTCGAGTGGAAGAACGATTTTAAGGGCTCAACTCCACCGGTCTAAAATACGTGGGTCCAAAAAACGAAAATGCGCCATAATTCAAACGATGAATTCATCCGGGGTCTCAAAAATCTCGAGTCGAAGAACGATTCTAAGGGCTAAACTCTACCGATCTAAAATATGTGGGTCCAAAAAATGAAAATGCTCTATAATTCAAACGATGAATTCATCCGTGGTCTCAAAAATCTTGAGTCGAAGAACGATTCTAAGGGCTAAACTCTACCGATCTAAAATACGTGCGTCCGAAAAATGAAAATGCTCCATAATTCAAACGATGAATTCATTCGTGGTCTCAAAAATCTCGAGTGGAAGAACGAGTCTAAGGGCTCAAAGGAGAGAAGGAAACAGGGTGTCTACTGGAATGGGCCAGTTGCGTTGGTAACAGAATCGTGTTTTGATGCTTGATTCCCGTAGATTAGCTAATAATGTTCAGATCTGTTCAAACAGCAACTTTCTACGTTTAATATTAACCAAGATATCGCCCTTTAAAAAGTCGGGTTTTTGACGTCATCCACCGTGGTAGTGCATATATGGTATGTACCGCCTCGGTTGATGACGTTATAAATAGAGTTTTTCAAGGCACGATATCTCGGTTAATATTCAACGTAAAAAGTTGCTGTTTGGACAGGTTTCATTATTTTAAGCTAATCTACGAGGTTTAAGCATCAAATTACGATTCTGTGACCAGCGCAACTGACCCATTCAAATGATGAATTCATCCATGATATTCCAAAAATCTCAAGTCGAATGACGATTCTAAGGTGTCTACTGGCATTGGATAACTAAAAAATGTACTTTTACAGTACTTCCTGAGAAAGTTCAGTGCCTCCTCGAAAGAAAAATTCATTTCTTTTTCAGAGCCTCCATGAGGCAGAATATAAGAAAATCCGAAAATTTTAGATTTACGCGGGAATCGCGACAGAAATGACGGTTTGCTAAGTTACTTCAACTAATAACATTAAATTAACCTCAACACGAGATTATGTTAGTTTGTTTTGGTATGAACCAAGATTTCGATATTATATCGATTGACGTAATCACTAAATCAGTCCATTGTTTCGAGGAATCAAAACACAGTTCTGCGATTAAAGATTATGAAATTGCAAGGAGCCGCAAAACGCATTGAAGGCAAAACCCGTGAATTTTTAAAAGTTTCGTATGAAGAAAGTTGCGAGGGAAAAACGCGGCAACTTTGCCGCGTTTTTTTCAAATTCAAATTTTACGAGTTGGCAAAGGCTAGAGGGTCGCCCGTTTGCATAAGATCATCATATTTCATCGGACGTTTTATCGAGGGAATCTTAGTTCCCGGCTTCCGAGGAGAAAAAATACATCGATAAACAGGTGCTTATCCATGACCACTCTTAACGTAGCGGAGAGCGAGTAACAGGTTGATCAATGGTCTATGAACCGTCCATTCAATCTTTCATCTGATCTAATCGGCGAGGAAACAGTTTTCAGGATGATCGCATCCCTGGTAATAATAAAGTCATCTTGTTACTGATCATACACGCACATAAACATATCCAAGGAGGCCAAAAGCCACGAATATGGACATCAAGTGCATATACACTCTAGATTTCCGCGCATAAACGCAGAGGCTATTATCTTTTTACTGACAATTTCATTTCGCAGAGGCGCTGCTCGTATCGATTGCAGTGGCGTGTTGTGAATAATCGATAATCGATATCTCGCCATTTGAAACTATGGTAAAGAATCGATTACTAAGGTGCTCGCTGCGAACACCCTGATAATCGATCTTTTTTCATAGGTTTAAATGGCATAACAATCGATATATCGCAATTCACGCCACGCCACTGCTGCTCGTATCGATTGGATTGCATTTTGCAAAAAAGGAACCAGGAGCATTCTAATTTCGCTGAAATTCTGCAAATTTTTTCGGCTTGAAAACATAAACTGATCATCCAAACAAGTTTTATCTTCACTCTCGATGAACTATACATTCTAGACCAAAATTGCCTTTGTAAGAATGTTTTGCATAATTTAAGTGGATTCATTGCAAAGAACGAAAGTTGCAAATCCTAGCAACATTGGAATGCGCTTGGTTCCTTTCCGCAAAATGAGATCCAATTTTGAGAAGATTCTAGGACTGCTGCGGGAGGGAAAAGTGAATTAAACGAACTGAATTCAATAGAAATGCGCCAAGTCGCTCAGAGTTTTCTAAAAAGCGATCCATGTTCAGTAAATAACAGGAAAAGCAAATGAAGATGTTAACAACCCAACAGAATAAACCAATGTCAACGTCGCCAAGTATGTGTAATTCATGGTATTTTTACGGACACCCTAAGTGCACACATTTAGTGCACCTCTCTGTACCAGGAATTTGACAGGGAAAATCTTAGGACAATCACAGGAAAGAGCGTGCATTTTTCCAGAGGCTAAATAGTTCTACTAATCCAACAACGTTAACATGAGTAGACACTGTTCGGTTATAAAGGCTCTCTAGGAGGTACATTTACCGAAACAGAAAGATAGAGATTTTTCACCGTGGAGTGCAATAACGATGTTCATGGCCGGATATCGAACTAATTAAAAACGCGCTAGATTTGTTTATGGTGATCATAAACCATTTATCATCGGATTATGTCGGTCGGGAATTTTGGGACTGGACGACGCCGTAGGAATGCCAAATCGTGCATAATCGCAAATTCGCGATATCGCTCCGCGAAGTTTCCTACGAATTGTTGTGAGGGTTGAAATGGACCGGTAGACCAATATCCTGGTTAGGAGTTAGTTTCAGTAACTTTCGTTGCGCGAATGGTGTTTTGCATGATTTTTTGGTTCAGAAACATATATCAGAATGCTTGAATTTAAACTTTGTTTACTGGTCTTAAACGCTGATACTTGACCGGCCACCGGATGGAGTAACATTTTCCTTCATTTGATCGGTTATGCAATTTGATCTCCGGGGAGTTAAACAGTTGCAAGAAATCAAGGCAATCTTGCTTCAATACACGTTATGGTACAAACTAGACTCATACATAGCCAAAGACCCGATGGCGAGAATTTTTCCTTCAATTGATCGGATATGCAATTTGATCTCCGCGGTGTTGAAATAGTTGATCGAGGTCAAATTGGACGTATTTCTGCCAAACGGAACTATGTGCGTTTAGACATGTGCCCTGAGAACCATAAGAATATATGCATAACAGGGCTAACGTCATAACGCACACAATTCCGTTTGGTAGAAATAAGTCCAATTGATCTTTCACCAATGGTTCCTTCGTTTCATTTCTTTTCCACGAACTGCAGCCAATCTCCATTTTGGGCTTGGTCCTGTATACATCATTTTAGTTCTTGCATCTTTCTGCTCATCGAAATCAAAATGCTTCAATCCGTACCTTGTCTGCTGATTCATTTTGCGTTGTAGGATCATTGCCTGACGCTCGAAATTATGATACTGGATAAGCAGACGGTGATAAATAAAATCGGTGTTATTTGACGGTCATTCCTTGTCATTTTTGAGTTGAAAAGGATAAGCGCTTTGAAACGTTACAACGAGTCTTTAGAGAAGGTCTAAAGTAGAAAACATACCGCACATTTTTCTCTTCAAAATCTCACGTAGACGTTAATCGATTCACACACGACGGAAAGGTCGAAAATCAATTCCTGGACGGGATCTTCAAACGTTTTCGACACGCATCAAATGGAAATTAAATTATGCGAGTGACGTTATTTGTATTATTGTACGTTATTTGTATTTTTTCCATGTATTTTTTACCGATGTTACTTAAGGACTTTTATATCTTTAGAAGTTGATTGCAAGTCTCTCTATATTTTGTGATTCGTTTTTTTGAGGAGAATCAATGTTGAGAAGAACATTTTTTACGTAGTGCTTGGATTTATACCATTTTTGAGGCCTATTAAGGCGTAAGGTAGCTATTTGCTCACTCATTCGTATGCAAAACGCGATTTCGGTTACAGGAATTACATATAACTCATTAATCTCGCTGTTAACAACCTGCGCGCCACAAAAAACGAGAGTGAAAGAAATTTTTCTCGTGATGTAAACACTTTCGAACGACAAATGTCGGGAAGAGCAGTCTTTAAGGGCTTGAAACTTTGTAGCCCGTTAAAGATGTGCCTCCTTTGGGAAAAACCGAACGGTGAAAAAATCTCCGTTTTACGACTGCAAGTTTCACGGCTTTCCCCGACTTCTCCTGATATTCTTTATTCAAGAACCTTTTCCGGGTTTCTTTATCAGCTTCTGCCGATAAAATCCTTTAACTGACTGTTAACTCGGTTTATTACCGTGGTTCCACACTAAAAATTCCGCATCTGAAGCACCAATGAAGGCCTCCGCAATCCCTAAAACGATCACCATAAAAAGACTACTTTTTAGTATCGTTTATAACAAGTGAGTAAAACAAATAAAAACTAAGAGCTTAAAAATGTATGATTTGTTTAGTAACTTGAAATTGTTGAGTGGCACTGTTGCGCCGAGAAGGATATTTTCCTTCAACTCTCTTTCCTAATCTTCCTTTCAAAGCAATAACACCACGGCTTCATTCTTGGCCTTCCGCTTCTTTTTTTGACAAATAAGTGCTCAAATGCATGGAAACTGGCGTTGGTTCATTTTCCATTTGTTTTTAAAAATTACTCTATTGCGACATTGACATTCGTCCAGAGAAATGGAAGCAAGAAAGTAATAAGGTTTTTTGCCGTGCTAAGGAAGAACGCCGCATGAGCCCTCGGACGTTGCCATATATCCTTCAATTAAAAAAATTTTACCGTGAAAATTTTTAACATTCAAGTTTTTCAGGCAATTTCGTCCGCAATTCAATCTTAAATATCTGAAAATTTCAAGGAAACAATAAGCTGGACTTTCCTACAAAATACACATGTTTCCGCAGAAATTTGGCAACTCATGAATGTTTTTACGGCGTTTTTCCTTAGCGCGGCAGTATCCTCGTGATACGGATCGTTTTCTTCGAGGAAAAATAGAATGAAGCACGGAATGAAGATGAAGCGTTCCTGCTTTAGACCGCAGTAATATTCTGTAAGAATTCAAGACAGATGTGTTGCCAGTGGTGGGGCGTGCTGTGCGATATATCAATTGATTTGCCATTTAAACCTATGAAAAAGGATCGATAAACAGGGTGTTTGCAACGAACGTCTGAAAAATCGATTCTTTACCATTGCTTCAAATGGGGAGATATCGATAGATCGCAAAGTATACGCCACGCCACTGGTGTGTTCGTTGCCTCGCTTCATTGTATCCTCGGAGCGTTTCGTAAGATGTGCAATCAAAACTTATGGACCTTTCCTTCGAGCATGGATATTAATGCTTATTAATATCCATGCTGCGTATTTTCGTTGCAAATCGGATTGACTTTTGACAAGCCGATTAACGGTCCCGTATTTTATTTCAAGCCGATTCGATCGTTTCGGCGGGTTCTGGCACTTCAGACGATGGAGAGATTCGCGGCGAATGCCGTCGTTTCCCCGTGCAATCTCCTGGAGAGGACGATACTACATTAGTTACAGTGGCGAGGGGTGAATGATCGATTATCGATATTTCCCCATTTGATGCAGCTATATTAAATGGCAGATCAATCGATATATCGCAAAGCAAGCCACGTCACTGATGACTCTCAGCTGACCTCTTCAGTTAGCTTTATTATTTTCGGCTGCGGATCTACGATTTTATTTAATCAAAACACGATTCTGTGACTAGCGCAATGGGCCTGTTGCATGCAAGAGATACAGCCGCTCGAATAGACTTTATAGAGGTTAAATGGCACGAAAATTACGATGGTCACATTAAAAAAGTCTGAAATACATTCCTTACTGCGCAATTTGCGTTGTTAGGAACGCGCTGTTTCAAATTTCCCGCGTCTGGGGGCAGTTTTCTAATCACCGGAAACGAGCAAACGGCGGGCTCAGTGATTTCCGGAAGATGCCGAGTCGTTGTTGTTGTTACTATTTTTTCTTCCAGTTTGTTCACAAACCCAACGTGATCTCTTATAGTGGTCCATTTACGCTTTATGCGGTAACCAAATCGATCAACTTTTAAATATCCAACGCTTCTACATTTCATTTCACGATATCACGAGCTCCGATTTTAAGGTTACCTATGTTGTCAGTTTTAGTTGACCGGAAATAGCCGCGAATTGCCGTTAATGGTTTCCGTTAGAAAACTGCCCCCAGACGCGGGAAATTTGAAAAAACGCGTTCCTAACAACGCAAATTGAGCAGTAAGGAGTGTACTTCAGACTTTTTTAGTGTGACCATCGTAATTTTCGTGTCATTTAACCTCTATAAAGTCTACTCGCGCGGCTGTATCTCTTGCATGCAACAGGCCCATTGACCTATTCAAGGATATATGAACTGCATTTTGCGATAAGGAGCTAAAATTTCTGGCTCGTAAGTTGACAAAAACACTAATCTGCATAGGGACACTATTGCCGTACGTGTTGTTTCTAAAATGAGCCGGAAATCGTGATTCCTAATGGGCAGTCCCTAAATTACGTGATGGACTTTTCCCGCATTTTTGACGCCACCCCCCTCCCCCTGTGACGCTTTTGTGACGAGGTCCCTATACTTCAACACGTTAAAACAAAATGGCGTAACAACGCACTTTTTGACCCCCTCTCCCCTATAGAGCGTTTGCTGGAAAAAAAAAACACATTGGATCTAGAGTCCAGACTCTTGAAAACACTGACAAGAAAAAATACTCTTGATTCAATCGGATTTTTGCTTGAATAAAAACGAAATCCGCATAAATTAAGAGGCTTGGTTCAAGATTTAAGCTGGATTCTGATTGAATCAAGATAACTTTTTCTAGTCGATGTTTTTAAGAGTTTGGACTCTAGATCCAATGTGTTTTTTTTCCAGTGTTACGGAATTTAAGGACGGCCCTTGAAGGCAAAATGGGGTCCGCGGAGGTTTCGCAGCATCACAAGCCCTCATGTCACAGAAACGAAAAACCCGGGCGATTTTTCCGCCAAACGTGGCCACAACGACCGGCAAGACAAGCCCGTGTAATTTATGTTGTTTTAGTGCGTCAGGAAGCATTTGCGTTTCGGGAGCGGAACAAAGGGTGGGGGGGGGGAGGGGGAGCCATTACGGAAGGGTATCGCTGTGACGCAGACGATTCACTCTCGCATCGCATGATTCGCATGCACATAAAAATCCTCGAGGGGGGGGGAGGGGGGTGCAGCACCCGAGAGCGGGCAAAGGACATCGCGACGGCGACGCTGAAATTCGAGTGCTCGCTACCGACGCTGGCAGTCGACAGAAAGACGTAAGTGCTCTTCGAAATCGGTTGCGTCAGCGCGACGACTCCACGTTTTTCACGGCTCACGATAAAAACGAGTTACGTCTTTCTGTCCGAGGCGAGACGACTAGTTCTGTTTGTTCCCTCGTTTGTAAAGGTGGACGACTTCGCTGAAGCTATACGACCGTGCTACGTAAAAACGTCGTATGAGCATTCGAACGTTGCCAAATTTCTTTTGAGAAAATAGCCATTTTTGCAGACAGTTATGACTATTTTTCCTGGAATTTCCCAGGCTTTTCAGATCAAATTACGGACGAAATCCTCTGAAAAATCGGAGGCGAAATGTTCACAAATTTCCCTTCGAATTCGTGATTTGTCGAAGGAAATTTGGCAACGTCTGTTGGCTCATACGGCGTTCTTACTTAGAAGGTAGTATAGCGTGCTAGATAGGAGCGCCCCGGTAAAAACGATCGAGGGATAAGAGGAGACGTGGAAGTAGGGACGAAGTATTTTGGCTCTTAATATCGAATTTTATTTCATTGTCGGACACAGATTTCGTCTTCGAATGTAGCATTACCGATTTGCGATTTGCAGTAACGCAGCTGCAATGCTCATATGGAATCGTATCTGTATTCGACTCAGTCGCATGGCGTGTATGATCGATAGTCGATACTTTCCCATTTGAAGCTATGATACAGAATCGATTAATGAAGTTAATAAAAAAATTGTTACGAAAATTCTGTCTATCGATCCTTTGTCGTAGGTATATTGGCAGATCAATCGATATATCGCGAAGCACGTCACACCTCTGATTCGACTCCGGGCCGCCAACCGAGCTAGAACCAATAGTCTGGGCGTATTTCGAAAGAATTATGTGGCGTGATTTTAATTCCTGCTTTATATCTTTGCTTTATTTCCTGCATAGGTGGAACAATGCCTCAAAATGATAGCGATTTTCATGTAGATAATGAAATATTATTCCACGCGACAAATGTTGCGAAGTTTCCTATTCGACAAATGCTACATGAGGAGAAATTAGGCAATGTGTATGTGCAGTTGGATTGATTCTGGTTCAAAGACATCAACATTATAATCCTTGCAGCTCAAGTCTTAGCATCAACAGACTCTGTTGCTGAGCACTGAAACCTGAGATCATGGTGACTTCGACCCTAATCTCGAGTAATGTTAGTTCCATAACAATTCTCTGTTTTGACGACACTCTCTCTCCTCCCCAAATTAACGGCTGGATTCGTATGTTCTTTGGAAGCTTTTTCCAAAGGCCATTTTTGCTTCGTCGTGGGCATATTTACTTATTTCCAGCTACTTTTGGCTACTTCATAATTTTTTCGCCTATTTCCGGCTTCTTTCGCGAGGCGGCACCTCACTATTAGCAACTGGATTACATTGGGATTGCATTTTGCAATAAGGAACCACCATCTCTGGCTCTCCCATGAAAGCACATATCTGCATTGGGAAACCAATGGCATTTGTGTTGTTTCTGAAATGGGCCAGAAATAGTGGTTCCTTATTGCAAAATGTAATCCATTTGGCGATAAGGAAGCACTTTCACTGACCCTTTTTAGAAACAACATACACGACATTGATTTCCCTTTGCAGATTTGAGCTTTTACGGGCGAGCCAGAGACAGTAGTTTCTTGTTGTAAAGGTAATCCAACTCATCTTGGAACTGTTTCTAGACGTCACCGGCTAAATCTAGCGTTTTCCGATTGTAGCATATTTTCTCAGTGACATTCGATTTTTGCCCAGCTGAGGAGAAACGTAGGCGAACCAATTTCTCGTAATAGATAGTTTGATAAGGCCAGCGCAGCGTGGCCGTTGAGGCTACTTCGCATTATTAATCTTCCATAGCAATGGTAAGGCGCAACCATACAACTATTCGTACTCTTCGGAATGCGCGAGGTATCACGCTACAAATAAAGGCGATTTCAAAACCGCCGAGTTTCGATACCGGGATTATCGTTTCACATAACATTCGGTGCGCAAGATCAAGACAGGTCTTACGGACTAATATAACAGTTTCGCGCATATCTCCTTGAGTAAAGTTTTTATTTAAAGCATTTATTTACTTGAGAGGAAGCGTGTAATTTGCGCGAAACGTCCTAAATGTTTTTTCATTCTATTCTACCTTCCAATCACATTTATACTGTACTTCTTTGTATTTTATTGTTGTTAGTAAAATTTAAATGTATGTTAATACAATTTTAGCTTAAGCAAACTTTCACAACTGCAGGCATGTTAAAGTAAAACCGCCGAGGACAGCATGCGTAGAGGCTTCTTTAATTTTAATCTTCCGTCCCATCGGTAAGGCGCAATGATACAACTATTCGTACTCTCCGGAAGGTGTGAAGTATCACGCCACAATTGAAGGCGTTTTCAAAACCGTCAAGTTTCCGCACAAGGATTGTCGTTTCATATTAAGTTCCGAGTACAAGATCAATGAAATGACTTAAGGGCTGGTGCAATAGTTCTGAGCACAACTCCTTGTGTGGATGTTTCATTTATTGCTTCTTTCAGGTTTATTAAGTGCTTTTAGCGAAACGTCGTGGCTGTGTTTTCGTTTCAAGTATTTACGCTTTTTAAACACATTGAAACCAATTTTCAGACACCAAACGTCCGGAGTCTCGCCAGCATGGATGGTAGCTCCAGCCACAGTACATACAATCTCTCATTCAGAGACGAAAGTAACACTGACCAGCAAACAGACCTAACTACTGACCAAGGATTAGATCAAGTAACTGACCCAGAAACTAACCAGAACACTAAGAAAGATCTAAACTCAGGGACGGATACATTTTTATACATTTTAATGAAAAAATTAAAAGAAGGCAATGTCCACTCAACTGTTACGTTGGCTCGTAAGATCTATCATTCCATTGATCTTGAGCTCCCTATGTTGTGCGAAACGACAATTCCTGTATCGAAACTTGACAGTTTTGAAAACGCCTGCAAATGTGGCGTGATACCTCACGTATTCCGCAGAGTACGAATAGTTGTATCGTTGCGCCTTAGCAATGCGATGGTAGATTAAAATTGAAGTAGCCTTCACGGTTTCCCTTCGGAATTTTTGGATTTTTAACTGCATAGTTAAAGTGTGCTCAAGCTAGGATTGTTTACAGGGTGATCCATGGTTAAACGGCCAGACTGCAGGAGCCGAGTCATCCCCAAACCCCCTTTTTTAAAATTGAGATTTCGATTTTTTTAGATCATAAACGAATTCAGGGCATAAAAGTACAATGGAGTGCAAATGTTCGTGAGATTTGGTTTACAACCGTTGCCAAAATTTGGGAAAACGATTTACTTTCCGAATTATTTTTTCCTCTTTTTTGGGGGGGGGGGGGGCGTAGCTCCGACTGGGGGCACTTTTGGAAGAAACATTATACGACAAAAAAGTCTTATTTTGACCCATAAAACAAACTCCTGCGTCTGACTGTTTCACCCAAGTCCTGAGAACCGTTCGTTTCCCTCTTTAAATTTTGAGGAGGGAACATACTAGGAAGTCCTTTAATGCACACCTCATCATTGTGGGCTGTTTGTTGAAATTGATAGACAAAGCTGAAGACACAAAAGACATAGGGAGTATGGAGCGATCCTATTGGTTGAAATTCGTGGTTCTCATAGACTGAGGGAGTAAACAATGGACTATTTGGACCGCGTTAAACAGAAAGGAACCAAGCCACAACAGCTATTGCCAAATTTAACGGAAAATTATTTTTTACGAGAGAACTTTTGCGCGGATTCCTTTGAAAATTTTAAGGAAGTTGCTTTGTGTTATGAAGAAAATTCACTGAAATTTGCACAAAAATCCGCACAACCGTTATTATGTAAAAACTTGAATTGCCCGATTAAATTTGGCAGTAGCTGATGTGGCTTGGTTCCTTTCTGTTTAACGCGGTCCATTTCGAGTGTATCTCGTGGATCTATTACCTACCTCCTTTGTCCACTGCAATCATCCACTTCCACCCATAGGGTCTCTCCATATCCTTTTTATCTTCGTTGTCTATAGCTTTGTCCATAAACATCAACAATGAGCCCGCTGGGGACTGGGCAGAATTTTTAGGGAAAATTTCAAGTAAATGGTAAGTCTTACCGATGACGGTGCCGTAGCTGAAGAAGAGCTGATGGAACTGGGTGGCGAAGGAGGTGAAGAGGCATCCGAGCGCGGTGACGAGGCCGCCCATGACGGCCGTGAGCCGGGTGGACTTGCGCCGACAGAACGCCAACGTCACCGGAGACAGCAACAGCGCCACCGCCGTCGACATGGCCCCCAGCCATCCTGCAACAACCCACACAATAGACTAAGACATCGCCCGAACAATACAAGTACACCAGGATAAACACCACATTTTCATACCACACTGGGAAAAAAAAACACATTGGATCTAGAGTCCAGACTCTTGAAAACATTGACAAGAAAAAATACTCTCGATTCAATCGGATTTTTGCTTAAATCAAAACGAAATCCGCTTAAATTAAGAGGCTTGGTTCTTGATTTAAGCTAGATTCTGATTGAATCAAGAGTACTTTTTCTTGTCGATGTTTTTAAGAGTCTGGACTCTAGATCCATGCAACGTGCTTTTTTTCCAGTGTATCCATAGCAGGGTGCCTACTAAAACAGGCTGGTCAAAAATCAGTTCTTTTACAGTACTTTTTCATTACATTCCCACGAAATTCAGTACCTCCTCCAGCAGAAAAATTCCGTACTTTATCAGTACCTCCATTCGACGAAATTCGAAAAATTTCAAAAATTTGAATTTTTCGCTCAAATCGCGACAAAAATGACGAGAAAATGAAAAAATTCCGGACCTTCTTGCGGAATTTTCGCACTTTTTCAGTACACTTCTGGACTGCCCTTAAGAAATCAGTACTATTTCCGGACTTGTAGACATCCTGCATAGGGACAATAAATCGTCACCTTCCGGCCAAAGAATCACAAGCGCCATGCAACGTTTCAAAATTTCCGCCGCCATTTTATTTTTTAAGAGAAATTATTATGTTATTTGAATCTGTTTCAAAATTTCACTGACTTTTATTGGCGGCACAAAGAAAATCCAGTGAAGTTTCCGGACAGCTTCGTTGAAAAATTTCTTTGTAAAAAAATAAAACGGCGGCGGAAAGTAAAAGTCGCATGGGGCTTGAGGTACTTTGGCCGGAAAGTGACGGAGTCAAAAAGAACAAACGTGCATTCCCTTACCTTAGCGTCAATACATCATGGTCTGAGTTGTATATACCTTTAAAGCGATAAATACTCGTTCTGTAGATACCACTATTAGTGATCTTAGGAGTTAGTTTGGCCTATATTTTCAAATGAAGGCGATTCTATTGACGCAAACATAATCATTCTTCACGCCCTGCCGTTTGTGTGGCTGCGACTTGTATTTGACCCACACGGAGAAAAATTTCACCCCAAAAGTTCGGTTAATACAGGAAGTAAAACACAAAATAACCCTTTGTGGTTGACAATTTCAGAAGAAAATACCGGCTAGTTTTCTCGTAGAAATTTAATAAGAAACGAGTGTTGACTACTGACTACCAACGTTGAAATCGGAGGAATGCATTTTTCCAGTCTCCCGTATATTTTCTGCGCTGAATTCACCGCATACTGCACCTACTTCAACACAAAATTTGTGTTAGTTTGTGTTCTTATATTAATCAAAAGTAACACAAGACACAAATATTTTCATCGGTGCAATCCGCGAAGGGAGCAAAAAACATGTCAATTACATTAACGCGAATTGCGTATACATCCAGTTTAGCCGAGTTTAAGAAAAACGGATTCGCATTAAGATTGAACCGAAAGGAAATATTTAAAAATTTACACCTCTATATGACTCAATTTAAAGGGAAAAAGCTTAACGATTAGTTTCACGTTTTAAGTGTTTGGCTCAACTTTCGTTCCGTAAAACAAGAATAAATACTCACTAGGTGAACAGTAAGAGATATAATGATTAACTGAACTAGGCACACAAATACAAGAGGGCTCAGCCTAGAGGGCAGCTGATCTATTGACATTGTTGTCAACAACTTTTAATTTTTAGCAGGAGAAAAAAACTTCGACTAAAGGTACTCAGAACTACTCAAAACAAATTTCCCCTCAGAATACGACTATAGATGAATCTCAGTAATGAACACTAGAAAAAAAAAGAAAAGAAAAGAAAAAAAAAAAAAAAAAAAAAAAAAAAAAAAAAAAAAAAAAAAAGGACATTAGATCTAGAGTCCGGACTCTTGAAAACATTGACAAGAAAAAGTACTCTTGATTCAATCAGAATCTAGCTTAAATCAAAAGGAAATCCGCACAAATTAAGAGGCTTGGTTCTTGATTTAAACTTACATCTGATTGAATCAAGAGTATTTTTTCTTTCCGATGTTTTTAAGAGTCGTGACTCTGGATCCAATGTGTTTTTTTTCCCAGTGAATAAGCCAAGACCAGCGTATTCTTCCCAAAATGTACGGAAGTTTTCCCAGAGCGTGGAAACCTCGGGCGGATTTTACAATTTCAGTCGTTGACATTTTGCGCCCACGGATGCCGCCCACCCGAAACCCCCCCCCCCACCCCNCCTTCCCCCCGCCCCCTCCCGTCTCCGCTCCCTTGAACTGCCACTATCACAAGCCTCTTGACCCTCGTGTGCTTCGCGATGAGGACGCGTGGAAGTTAATCTGGCCTTTAACGCATGAGATACGGAGCAGAAGGCCGAGGGGACCGGGGGGGGGGGCGGAAGGGGCAAGCGAACTAGGATGTGTCTTAAATCGAGAAGAACTAATGACCCGAGTGAGTCGAGTAAACCCAGGAGTGGCGTAAACGGGGCCCGGGGGCGTCGAGGGACGCCAATGGCTCGAGGAAATTGAATCGCCCCGTCATAAGTCGAGACGATTTTCGTATTTTTCGGTCTCTCAACCTGTCTTCCTCCATCTTTAGTGCGCCCATTAGAGAAAAAATATGTTCCGCTTCCCTCGTCATTTTTCGATCCGATAACGGGAGCCGGGTTTGTTTACGGTGTAGTGTTGTTCGGTGTTATCCGCGTCTGTTTTGCGCCCGGGTATGGAGCATCTGTGCGCGGATGATTAAAAGTTACGACTCGAGGCGATCAGCTGCTTGCACCAATTTATAGAAATACTCGGACTGGGAGAAAGCTGCGAAAATGAAGGAGCTTCAGAAATAAATCGCTTTTCAACTTAACAGTCGTGAAATGGACCGCCAGACAAGGTACGGATTCAAGCATTCTGTTAGGCCTTGCCTCCACGGGCCGTTTCACGAGATTTTTCCCAGGGAAAAATCCCTCTTACAAAGTTGGGGAAAATATTGAGTTAATTAATATTTTTCCCGGTACCAAGTATGGTCCTTTTACCCTTAGGACCCACTGTGAGAAGAAGAAGAATTGTAAACGAATTGTGCTATATTTTGTTGATTACTCCATTGTTCAAGTTTGTTTAGTTAAAATAATGTGTCTAATTGTCAATGTTCATTTCCCACCATGTGTTTTTCAAACTACAAGTAATTTGCTATAGCTGAGCCAAAGTGTCAAGATTGAGGTTGCCAGATTTTTTTTATCGCAGAAACGTTTGTGATAACGTTATTAGCGCGCGATGTAAATCACGTAGAGCTGCTCCGGTGCAGAGACATTAATTCCTCAGCAAGTAAAATGTGTTCAACGCTCTTCACAGACCAGTTCGGTAAAGGATATTCTATGGTTGGCCAAAGGGACAAACAGGCGTTTCTTCCTCTACCCTTATGCACATTAGTATCAGGTAAGGCTTGTTTTTTATTCCAATTCTGAGTTCTTATTGGGGGGAGGATGAAATGATCCGTACACGTAACTCGAAATGGTAGAGCTGATATATATCTCGAAATAGAAAGCAACAGTATACACAGGATGCACTATACTCCAGCTAGACGGCTAGATGCTCCTCTACTCGCTGCCTCGTAGGTACCGGATACGAAATACCAATGAATCCGCCGCGAATCTCGAGAGCATACATCTCGTAGCATCCGATGACGCGATGACGTCAAAGACGTGATTGCGAGATACATCGGCACTCCGAGATGTAAACTCTAAACATCCAAATGCTGACGCCTGAGCCCGCACTTGCAAAATCGATGGCTTTCGGCCCGAATGAGCTAGAAAGCATAATGGAATGTGGTCCGAAAACGTAAGTGATAGGGCCCCATTCTATTACATTATGAAGACAGCAAAGCAGAGTCTGGATAATTTTTTACAAGTTTGAAATGAAAAACATTACAAAGTAAGATTAAATTTGCAGTTTACACACTTTTCCGAATTATGCACAAATTCTTTTCAACCAAGGTTTTTTACGCTTCTAATGAGTTAAGAAGAAGGATTCCGCTTGCGGAAAACTAGAATGATTGGTTTCTTAGCGAAAAAAACGAAATAAAAATTGATTCTTCTGAAGGCACAAAGACATAGAAAAACACATACTAACCACCGCAGCAAGCGGCAACTGTTCATCTGTCGTCTGTCGCGCAGCGTTTTGGTGGTCAACTACGGAACTAATGTTTTGATAGGTGTCAATTTCTGCGGGCGATTTGAATTTTGTGTGTTTGAGTGTTTCTGTTGCTGTGAATTTTTTCGGGCAAGTTTCGCGTAAGAATGGAATCGTGTGGAAGTTGTACGTTAAGAGTGGTGGACGTTACTATTTTAACTTTAAGTAACGATGAAGTTAAAGAATTTTTACTGAGACGTGGGATGATTTCTAACTCTGTTACGTGTCCAACTTGCGGCTCCGATGTTCGGTTAAATTGGACCACTAAGTCTTATCGGTGTCAAAAGTCTTACACAGACAGAAGTAAGCACAAAAAAAGTGTAACTTTCAACGTTCAGTTTTTTGTAATACCTTTTTTAGCAGGTCTCATTTAAGTGTGGAAACCATTTTAAGATTTCTTGCATATGCAGTTCATTTACCACCTCTACGCGTCCGCTTTTTAATGAGTGAATTAAATATGTCTAATCACACAATCACCGACTGGTTCTCCTTTTATCGAGAAGTATGTGTTTTTTATCGAGACAGTGTGAAAGAATCAATTGGCGGCCTGGGCGAAATTGTTGAAGTGGACGAATGTAAAATTGGAAAACGCAAATAAAATCGTGGCAGAAGAGTTGAGGGCCAATGGGTTTTTGGCGGCGTGCTACGTTCTGAACCATCGAAAGCGTTTGTTGTGCCCGTGGATTTTCGCTCGAGAGAGGTGTTGTTGCCAATCATCCAGGAATACATTCTACCAGATACGATGGTTTACTTTGATTGTTGGCGAGCATATAATTGTTTGGAGAACGAAGGTAGGTTCAAATCATTTTTTTAATTTTTTTCATTTTCCACGGTGCGACATTCGAAAGAAATTTACTTCAGAACCGTAATCGCTACCTTAACGTAATATCCGCAAGCCTGAGTAGCCTAACCTAAGGTAACTTACCTGACGTAACGTAACCTAACCTAACCTACGGGCCCACAAGTTAGGTAATGTTCATTTCTCACCATGTGTTGTTCAAACTATAAGCAATTTGCTATAGAGGCGAGCCAAAGCGTCAAGACTCAGGTTGCCAGATTTTTATATCGTGATAATGTTTAGCGCAGGTGTGAATCACGTAGAGCATTGAGTTTTCATGAGCGGGTGGTTTCAATTCACGCACCAAGGATCATCAAATATCTTCAGGAGGAGTTGATTTCGGCAATTTCGTTGTGCGCATCGTGTTTTACGTGAAATTTTGGTGAAGAGACATGTATCAGAATGCTGAAATTTGTACCTTGTCTAGTGGTCCATTACATTTCAAAAGCGGTGGAAATCTCCTGAATAAGGCACTAGGTTTAGTCACAGATTTACAGAGTGCCTGAAGCCCGGCTTGACGGCGCCTTTGATTGTAGACCGATCAGCTCAGCGACTGTCGCCGTGCGGGTCCGCTGGGAGGTATCTGTGGAGCCGGCGCACAGTGTAACAAACCTTCCAAGGTAATCGAACGTGAAAAATTAGACTAAAACTGGAAATATTACTCTAATTTTGTCACATTTGAAGTTATACAGGGTGCTTTTGGGGGGAAACCGTACGCAAAAACCAGATTTTTTGTAAAGTTACATTCCGCATTAACATACTTAAGACCTTTTGAAGTTTCCACATTTCGTTCAACTTCTCTTAATATGGGCCTGTTACTAACTTCAACTGGAGCAAAAAGGAACCTAAGTTAGGAAATGGCTCAAAAATCACGAAAAGCGCATTTGGAAAGTCTGAAACACAGCCCTAACTTCAACACACTTTCAAACATTTCCTGTTTTCAGCGTGAGCAGCGCTAAGTGCAATCCTGAATCAAGAAAGTAAGTATGTCTGTGAATAATAAATTAGGTTTATTCCTGTAATCGTCTTTTTACACGCTATATCCAACGCAAAAAAGAAAATTGCAATAACTTGTACCATTCAAAAGTTACAAGCATTAAAAAATTTGGACTTTTGACCCTCCTTCCCCCCTTTTCCCTGGGGTTTAGGGCAAAAACCGACCATTTTTTGGTTTCTTAGATGGCCCTCTATCAGCCCCCAAAAATATGACACGATTCCCCCGGGGGGACCAAACACGCCGATTTTGAATAGTGTCTCTTGGGAAATTGTGTAATTACTGAAGGTAAGTGTTTAGCTAACTAAATAATGAATAGATAAGGATCTAAAAAACTTTAGTAGTATTCTTGAAAATTAAAACAATAATGTATTAAAAAGAATCAAGTTATGTTCTATTCATAAAATGACAGAATCTACGAGGGGGTTGGGCCGCGGAACGGCCAGGGGGCGAAGCCCTTGTTTTTAAAAAAACCTTGAATTGTGTCCAGCTATGTGTTCTCGTTTTCCTGGAATTTATGGGACACTTACGGGAATCAGCACAAAGCGTAATTGCCGCTGAGGAGGCCTGTGCCGCTTTCTTAATCCTGATTTTAGACGTCTTTTTTTCAAGTGAAGGTGAAAAGTTTACAAGAGGCTCGTCGACTCGTTCATCTGCGGACTGATTATTGAAATTGATGGAAAAAGCTATAGACAAAGAAGACATAGCGAGTATGGAGAGATCCTATTGCTTAAAACTGGTGATTTCTATAGACAAAGGGAGAAAATGATAGACTAACTGTCGGGTCTCTCGCGGGTTGTCGGTAGTTAGTCTATTACCTACCTCCTTTGTCTATTGCAACCACCCGCTTCCACCAATAGGATCTCTCCATACCTCTTTTGTCTCCTTTCCCGATAGCTTTGTCTATCAATTTCAATAATCGGCCCGCTGTGCGGCGAGGGACGAAGACAGACGCAGCTTTTAATTGACTATCAAAGATGGGAGGGCCCGATTCACGGTCCCCGATGCGATCACCCCGGGTAATCGGCGTCCGACGAGGGGGCGTGGCCTCCGCGAGGGCACCGCGCAACGACTTTTGATTATCATTTAACGGCAAGTGTTCGCAAAGTTCACCGCATGTTAATTGCAATCACCCGCCGGTTGCTCCTGCCCCGGCCGAGCTTGGAGGATACCTTGACGTCTGATATGTGAGCGACCACGAGAAAAGGGACCTCAGGGCTGCAACGAGAACAAAAACTTGATGTGACGAACTGAATGGTTGGATTCAGTTTTGCGATGGATCAGTAACGCTGGTCATGAGGTTGTGTTTTGACGCTTGGTTCTGGTAGATTACCTAAAGATAATTAGATCCGTCCTAGCAGCACCTTTCTCCGTTTAATTTTAACCGAGATATCGTGCTTTGAAAAATTCGGTTTATGACGTCATCCGCCCCGATAGTGCCACCTTTGGTTTCTTCCACCTTGCTTTCGTCAGTTTGGTAGAGACACATTTACACTGTTACTCAATGTGAACCTCAAATAAAAGCAAGGTGGAAGATATCAAGAGTGTCACTACCGCGGTGGATGACGTCATAAACCGAATTTTTCAAAACACGATATCTCGGCTGATACTGAACGTAGAAAATTACTGTTTTTGGACCGTTGAACCGAAAGAAGTTCAAATCTGCACTCTGTGCACGCACGATGCAATTTTGTCTTAATACCACAAAAAGTTAAATTGATGACATTTTTTTCATCCACATTCTACAAATTTGATTTAAAAAAAAATCCATGGAAAAAATTCTCACGGAATGAGATTAGACCTAAATGAAATGACTTTTTCTTAAAATTTTCCGAGAGACGAGTCGCTGAACTCCTTACTTCGACAAAAAGTACTCCCAGGGCCGGGTTAAGGGGGTGGCCAAATGGGCCGCGGCCTATGGCGGCAAAATGTAGGGGTCGTCAACTTTTGCAATTTTTTCTAATGTAGCTATCACAGAAAAGAGGGAAAAATCGGATCCAGAAAATAAATTACAAACGAGAAAAGGCGATAAAATATCTCATTTCCTAAGAGTAAAAGTATATTAATTTCTAATTTTGTCGTCTTTCGGTGATACAAGAGACAACACATTTAATTAGTCGAGTTAAGAGAGAAACCAAACACGCAATTTGACCTTGAGCGGAGCGGCGCAGAGGGCAATGATGACGAGGACTGAGATGAAAAGGACAAGCCCTCGGCGTGGCGGTCGGCATGAAACGCATACCGCCTACAAGACTGGATGAATACTTCACGCATTGCGTCAAACATTGCGGTCAGCAGCGATCGGCGAGAAACGCATAGCGCCTACAAGACTGCATGAATACTTCACGCATTGCGCCAAACACAGTGCGGTCGGCGCAGCGGCGGAAGTTAAAATTGTTAAACCACATTTATGTTTGTTCTTTCATAATTTTTTCGTTCGTTTGTTATAAATGGAAGGCCTTGTCCAAACATGGATGGGTTCACGGAACTGAACTTCCGCGTAAAGTTCCGTGAACTTTTGTTAGGGTTGACGGGGCTTTTACAAAAAAGTGCCCAACACGAGTAAACGCGTCTCATACACCCCTCTCCCACCGGCACGTGCGAGCACCCTGTTTATTGATCCTTTTCCATAGGTTTAATTGACAGACCCTTCGATTTATCGCAAATCACGCCACGCCACTATTCGCTAGTAATCGGTCAAAGTCATTCAATAACGATTCAACGATCCAAGCGCTGGACCTGACAACAGTGAAACTAAAGGATGAGTCCAAATCGGAGTTCCTGAAACACGCAAAAACCTTACCTAACAGAGTCAACCGTCTAATTCTTTACACAGATCTGAAGAGATTGGGTATTTGATTCGAAAATCCTAAAACAACGGCGGATCTCTTCTCAACTGTTTGAATGGTCATGGAATCTCCCTAAAACCTCACAGTTCGATGAGTTTATATTTAGAATCAGTTGCGTGTGTGGACCGGTTGCGAGGGGATCATTGTACGTGAAATTCCAAACGAGTTTGAATGTCTCGACGCGACATGGCGTACGTAATTTGGCTTTCGTGTGGCCGGAATTGGGAATGACTTCCCTATGTCTTGCACGTCGGCAGGGAATGGACAGCAGTTGGCGACAGGAAAGAAGGAGACTTTTCTGATGAACTTTTGATCATATTAGGATACACTGTCACCGAAGCTCGTGCCAAAATTAGGATGTCATTATCGCTTATCGATCACGATGTTCTAATGTGACACTCGCCGTGATCATATCAATGAGAAGTCAGAAAACAGCGATACTTGGACTGCGTTTAGCAGAAAGGAACCAAGGCACGTCAGCTATTGCCAAGTTTAACTGGGCGATTTAATTTTGTACACGAGAAATTTTAAGGGGATTCCTTTGAAAATGGTTAGGGATTTCCTTCGTGCTATGCGGAAAGGTCACAAGAATTCGCACTAAAATCCGCATAACCGTTTTCATGAAAAAATTTTCCCACTAACATTTTGGCTATAGCTGATGTGGCTTGGTTATTTTCTACTTAACGCGAACCACCTACACCTTGCCTCATCGACAATTTATATGAGGTGCGTTCGTGATAGACAACGGAGATTTTTTCACTGGATGCTATCACGGTGCTATATGTTAAGGAAGAATCCCGTATGAAAATTCGAAACAAGTTTCTTCGGATTAAACGACAACTTTTTGCGAAAGTTCTTTAAGTTATTTATTTTTTTTTTTTAACAAGAGGTAAAATTATACATTTCTCCTTCAATCGATGTATTGCTTGTGTAAAACAAGAAATATGTTGTACGTTAGAGTGAGAAAAAAGTTCTTTCTTCTTTTATACAACAAGATCTATATTTTATCTACGTCACTGCAGCCAGTCAAGCGTCCGACCTCTTGCCACAACGTTATGAGAAAAGACAAAGCCGGATGTCACCTATAAAGATAATGGTTTAACACTAATCAAGGACAGCAGTTGGTGCCAAACTATTCGCCCCCTTTTCTCTCGCCCAGTCCCCCTTTCCCGTTCGGAAGTTGGTTTGTCAAAGGACACTTACAGCTCTTGACCAAAACATAGGAGTTCACCCACATGCATGTTTGGGGGATCAAGAAGACAAAATACCTCGTGAGGAGGAAAAATCAAGTAAAATACTGAGCAATCGCATCAGCAGCTTTAGATTTGGATCGGGTTCAGCAGAAAGGAACCAAGCCACATCAGATGTTGTCAAATTTAACAGAGAAATTTAATTTTTTTCACGAGAACGTTCGTGCGGATTCCGTTGAAAGATTTAAGGAATTCACTTCGTACTATGCAGAAAATTCACTGAAATTGGCACACAAATCCGCACGACCGTTTTTGTGTAAAAAATTCAAGTGTCCGGTTAAATTTGGCAACATCCGATGTTGCTTGGTTCCTCTCTGAAAAAATGAAATAAAAAAAAAATTGAACGCGGTCCATTTGAGAGTTCTTCTTCATCCTTCCAAACGAAAAAGATGAAGGGGCTAAGGAAGCCGACCACCCTGTCTCTTAAATTTCAGATCCAATTTGGACTGTAAGAAACCAACTCGAATACAGAGTTTTCGAAACTGTGTAACTTCTTTTTTGCTACTGATATACTAAATATGGCTACAATAATAATTTAAACGATTGCCCCTCTTGAAATTAACAATTTAGTGGTAGGAAAACACTAACTGTTTCCTGTTTAAGACGTTTTTTTTAAATAACTATGAAAGATGCACGTTTCTTCCAGAGTGTAATCGAGTTGGCTCACTTCAGATGAAGGGGAGATCCATTTAAAATATGTAAAAAGAATTTAAAAATCCTTAAAGGACTTAATGAAATGCAAGGTATGATGTTTATCTCGTATGTAACAGGAAGATGACAGATGACGCAAAAAACTGATTAGGGAACAAATTTTCTAGACATGTTAAGAATATCAAGCGAGATTGAAAAGTGTGTTTACAATGAATAGTTGAAAAAAGAAAAACAGGGGAAAAAAGAAAGGACAGAGAGCAAATTCTCATGCGCTGCCACAAAACTTGCGTACCGTCAAAAAGCCTGTTCTGTAATGTTAAAGCTACAAGCAGGAAAATTTTCCTCTCCGTGAGGCATTGTTTGCGCTTAAAGGAGTGGAAAATGTAGACCAAGTGAGTTTGGCGTTTGCCATGCATGAAGATTTTTTCGTTATCCTTTAATTTAAGATAAAACTCCCCCTTTTCCGAGGCCACTCTCCCACAACGATGCAATCGTCACTTTACTCCCGAAGAAAGTCCCTCTGATAAGCCTCCTTTATTTACAACGGATGAGGGACACACAGATGACTTTAGCCGCAAGATAGCCTGATTGCACTTCATGTTGCCTTATTTTCTCTGCCATGTTAGAATCCTACCCAAAAACTTGGGGGCGCGTTCCTGTGAGTTTCCCATAACAGTGTAAAGACCTTGCTCACGCAATTTTAAAGCACTGATGTGAAATGCTTCTTAGGTTCCTGCTAGGAAAAATCTTACTACGGTCAAAGAGGCTAAGCCGATTTTCGGTGAACGTTGATATCTTTGCTCTAATTGGTCGATCAAGTAGCCCATCAGAAAACATCAGTGGCAAGCCAGAAGAGAATATAAAACATAAAAACTTGGTAAAGTTATAATGCGGGTAGGCTGATTTTGAATGTAACTGCTCATTTTTCTTGATTTTCCTCAGGAGTACAAACTGAGGAAAAGCTCTTGTCTTGCCAATTAGATTTCCTGTGTTTGTAGCGTGTGTATTTACTTCCATTTATTAAGTTCAAAAACACATAATCTGCACACTTACTGCACATTTTTCTTCCCAGACGAAAGGACATAATCCCATTCCAAGGATGCCCAATTGATTGATACAAATCAATGTCCTGGAAGAATGCGACCCTCTGATTTCTGTCCAGAACTTTTTAGATTTTTTTGTGCTATTAGCGATGAAATAAGGACGATTTTCAGTGAGAAATGCCTAAAAGCCTCCTGGTAAAAACAAAAAAAAATTGCCAAGAGGAAATTTCGCGACACTGCGATGTAGTTCAGTTCTTTCTCGTGGAAAACAACGTTTTCGATCACGCTAAGAAAGCACTAACTTTCGTAGCCATCATCTCCGAAACATAATCTTTCACTCTTCGTACACTGAAAAAAAATTCTCGGCGTTTTAACCAAGGTCCGTTGGTACCTTTACCATCGCACTTTTTTTACCAATTATTGGTAATTTTACCAAGACAAACTGGTAAAATTACCTAAAAACCGGTATTTTTACTGTTTTTTTCAGGTAAGAATACCACTTTTATTGGTGATCAATTCCCGGTAACTTTGCCATTTTATCTCGGTAATTCTATCATAGTCGATCAAAAATATTGGCGTTTTTACCAAGGTCCAGTAAAATTACCGAGAAAGTTCAATTTAAATTACCAATTCCATAAATGGTAATTTTACCAAAAAAAACTGGGATCAAATAGAACCCTGAATTTTCGGTAATTTTACCCTTTTCTGAGTAAATTCGGTAATTTTACCCTTTTCTGAGTAAATACACAGAGATTTTTTTTTTCAGTGTAAGAGGCGCAAGATAGCAATTCGCATTAGAAAATATGAAAAAATCGCCAAAATGACAAAAAGAGGAGAACGAAAAGACACCAACGCCGAGAACCAAAACCTGGGCGATAAGAATCTGCTTTGATAAGAGCCTGTAAAGCCAGCGAAAACAATGTTTTCGTCCGGAATCTGCGCCAAATATCGTCCTCTAATGAGCCTGAACAATAAAACTCGTGGACAAATTGCGTTTATTCTCGTAATAATCCTCGCTTTACGATCTCCATAGGTGCGTTTTAGCGGGACGCGGTCTCCCGTTAGGTGGTTACTTAAACAGCCATAAAATTTGGCTTCTTCCTTGTTTTTGCGCGGCCTCGGTTTATGCGAGTTTTATAACCAATCAAATCTTTATGTTGAGTGAGTAAGTCCGCGGCTCTTGTCGAAGTATTGTAACTTAATATATTTACTGCTTCGTAAAACCCATTCGCTTGTTTATGGCATGTCTCCCATTTTTTGCCGCTTCGAAATATCTTCATATCCCAAGATCATTTTGGCCGTCTCTTGAGCTCACTTTCAGGTAGCCTTACAGTGAGCGAATATCGAAACATCATTGGTCATCGTCAACTATTAAACTCATATTTAAATATTTCATATTTCATTTTCATTTTAAACTGTCATCAAGTATTTAATTACCGAATACTATCATACATTTTTGTAGGTTTATGTAATTTGTTTGTTTTGGGGGGCTTGTGAGATGGACTAGAAATTATTTATTCCTATTCTGTATTCCGTGGTAGCTTGTTCGGTAAACAGAGAGCTTTGTCTATTGACTTTAGGGAAAAACTATGGTAAAATATTGTGTTATTATATGTAAGATAATGCTGCTGGTCTCAGCATATCTCGAAATTTAACTGTATAGAATTGAGTAATCAACTTAGTTTTGAGGAGACTGAATTTATTTTTACATTTTCATTGATTCATACATGATATTATGGCTCGATGCTTCGTTCAATATATACAAATTGTACAATAATAAAATTATACTTTGATATTGTGTATGTATTGTTCAAAATGTGAGATGTGTTTTTATTGATCTACTATGAAATTGCTAATTTTTGCTGTGTACCTAAATCAACTACATCAGAAACTGCCCTGGAAGTTTTTTTGTTTTTACGCGTTCACTGGGTCAAATAATACTTCATCATTTTCAACGAAAGGTAAACCGTCTGCCTGGAACGTATGGAATTCTTTTCCGGAAGCAATTAACAGACGCCTTCAAATTTTTATCACTCCCCATCGCTACGCCATCGTTGCCAGAAAACGTTTTACAACTTTTGGAGAGTTACGTCATTTGTCTATTCTACAGTGGTGGTGATCAGAAATCAAGACAAATTTTGTTCACTTTCGATGAACAGGAACATTCAAAATTTGCCACCAACTCTTGATGCCTTAAAGCAACACGCTCTCCGCGCTGCGTATCAAGCAGGGAAAGTTTGGGGGCGTGCCCGCTCAAAAGATGAGAAAATTCCAGAGCCCGAAGGCTGGGGTTGGAAACTGAGTACTGAAAGATGGACCCCAGTTTGGTCCACCTCGCCCTCCATCTGGGAGGCTTGTACGGATCTTGTAAGGTGCGGCTGTAAAAACGGATGCCATAGGAAATGTTCCTGCTTCAAATCAAAGCTTTCCTGCCCTCTCCTCTGGAAGAACTGCTCAAACGAGTATTGTGAAAATATACTAAATGATAAAAAGTACTTCCTTTTCCATCAACTAAATTCTTCTTTGAGTAATTGTAAATCATATGCAACTATGCTGCTAATTGTGAGCTTTCCCCCACTTTATGTGAAAAAATAATCTCCGAAGCCTCAGATATCAATTTTGTAAAAAAAAAAATCATATGCAAATCCTTTAAATCAAAGTCATATACTCTGTATCATTCATTCCTTATTTTCCTTTTCACCTATTGTGGAAACCACATAAGCTCTTTTCAGGATCAACAGAATTCTTGTTACTGATTGATTCACTATTTGGGCCCGAAGTTCAGTTCATAAGCTTGAAAAGTTTGCTTTTTTGTTTGCAATTTATGGCGAGTTTAATGATTTCCGAAAATATTTTTCCCAATCCCAGCAACTCCTCCCTCCGTAAGTTTCAGTTTGCAACGTTTTGCGGGATATTTTCTCCGTTTTCTTCCCCTAAACTTCTTTTTTGAACCATTTGAGGAATGTCAATGAAACACAAAAAGGACAAGTAGTTAGAATGATGATGATGAGAATGATGATGATGACAATGTGATGATGGATGATGCAAGATGTCAGTTAGTCTTACGTGCTGATCCAAAGGTTAGACACATTTGGGGCAGACCCATGCATCACATTCTTCTCGAAGGATGTATTGCTCAGCCAATTATCGAAAAGATGTTGGAAACTGACATCCCCATTTACATTGGAAAGGATCTCCTCGAATGAGGTGTCATGAACAATGTTACTTCGTTTCAGACGGACAGGAGACGACAGTTCGCTCAATCCTGAGTGCGGCCTCCGCCTCCGCGAAAAACCGAACCTACCACGAGCAGAACACTCACAAGAACCGTCCATGCAGGGACCTTTCATATGATATTCTCCGTTTAATGGAAGAAGGAGGATACGCCTTCTGCGGGCTGATTATTGAAATTTATAGACACAGCGATAGACAAAAAGGACATAGGGAGTATGTAGCTAACCTATTGGTTAACATGTGTGGTTCCTATAGACTAAGGAGAAAATGATGGACTAACTGTCGGGTCTCTAGTGGGTTGCCGTTAGTTAGTCTATCACCTACGTACTTTGTCTATTGCAACCATTCGCTTCCATCAATAGGATCCCTCCATATCCTTTTTGTCTTCTTTGTCTATAGCTTTGTCTATCAATTTCAATAATCGGCCCGCTGCTTGGACTTTTCAAGTTTGATTCATGTTTATCGCGTGCGTTGATAGACTGCGCCTGGACCATCATAAAGAAGATGCGCACTCCACAAACACCTTCAGATCAACTGAATTATGATTTCTGCGAGTATCTTTTCAAGAACACACCAATTTTGATGCCAGACGGCAAGCTATATTCCCTTAAATATCCCTTTATCCCTACGGATAACGAGCAGTAACTATGAGCTTGCAACTTCCATGGGTCTTCTCACGCTGCCAACAACTCGCCAAATGCAATTATTCGTATACGTTAGCTCTTAATTTTCTTACACAATCGACGATACGTTGAAATACTCTAATTTAAAATAACAAAAAAGTTTAATACTGTTACCTAGATCGCTTACATTACTTAGGCCTTCACATCCGAAAGGGTTAAAAAAAATGGGAATTTTTAGTATACTTTTTAGTTTGGGGAAACTTTTTTAGGTACTTTCCGATTTTGATCCCCTCGGGTCGGGGGGTACTATTACATTTCAAATAGCCACCCCTCCTCATGATCAGTGGTGCGTAACTTTTGAATAACCCTGTATGTAGAAAAACATCGAAGAGATGCTCAATACAAGCATAGTCCGAGAACAGTCGCGAGGCTTGAATAATCGATTATCGATACATACCCATTTGAAGCTGTCGTAAAGAATCGATTACTAAAGAGGTCGTTGCGAAAACTCTGTTTATCGATCCTTTTCCATAGGGTTAAATGACAGATCAACCGATATATCGCAGAGCACGCCACGCCACTGTTCGAGAAAAGAAAGGAATGGAACGCAAAACCAAAACTGATAGCCCACTAAACCGCCTCTACAGTGCTGACGTAATGGACTCGGCAATTTGAAAGTATTAAATAAGGAGACGAAACCCAAGGAAATTACTTATCGGACCCGCCATTCGTACGTCAGCGAAATCGCCGAATATATCATTTTGCGTTGATGACCCTGGAAAATATTCCTCCGACGCCTCCAATTCCATTCGCGCGCGCTTATTTCGTATCAAAATCATCCCTCGCGGGCGAGGGAGGGACGCTTCATTGAAACCCAAGCAACAACCCGACTAAGAAAATATGCGTTCGAATTTGTCGCGCGTCAAATTCCGGCCGTTTCCACCCCCATAATTTTTCAGTGTCTTTACTCCGCTACGGTCGTCAGTTTAGCATGAAAAAATATGTCGAGCCATTCATGGGGCCCTTTCCTTATCCTCTCTTCGGCTTAGCCTACTTCCCACCGGTGGCGTGGCGCGTTGCGATATATCGATCGACCTACCATTTAAACCTGTGGGAAAGGATCGATAAACGAGGTGTTCGCAACGAACGCCTCAAAAATCGATCTTTTACCATAGCTTCACATGGGGAAATACCGATAATCGGTCATTCAAGCCTCGCCATTCCTTGCCACCTCAGGAGACTTCCTTCAGCATGATTGAGATCTTGTTCTCGGGCGAGGATAATAGAATACTGCCATGCTGAGGAGAAACGCCGTATGAACAATCGAGAGTTGCCAAATTTCACCGGATAACACATGTATTTTTGAAGAAAGTATTGTATATTTTCCCTTGAAATTGTCAGATATTTTAGATCAGACACCGAACAAAATTGTCTGAAAAAGTTGAAGAAAAATATTCACAATCTTCCCAACAAATTCTTTATTCATTGAAAGGAGACGTGGCAACATCTGGAGGTTCATAGGTCGTTTTTTCTTAGGATGGCAGAATACTCGCCGAGGACGAAAGTTGAGGTGGATTTATGCTCGATCATTTTCGTGGGGCTCGAGCTGTCTCTCCTAGTAAAACAGGGAAGTTTTCAGGTTGATAGAATGAAAAAGTGCGGAGGAAATGCCCTCACACAAGAAAAAAAGAGACCTAGTTCGGAAGAATTGAGGCACTACATTGTCGTATGTTCCTACGGAGAGTCTCAGAGTAAGCAAGAATGAAGTCACCAGAAATGGATCTGATAGCGTTCGAGTGAAACATTTCATTGAATGGTTCCTCCGATCTGCGTAAAAATTTTCAACAGTCATCCAATACTCTTATTGATGTTGTTCGGATGCAATCGCACGATTTTATTTTCAGTTTTATTATAAAAAACATTGTTATTTAATGTTGAGCAAAACAGCAGATGGTGATATCGTTTACATGTGTGCGTGATTACGTTTTGGACATGCAATAATCGCGTTTCAAAAGGTTGGAACCCGACAGAAAAAGGTACTACCATACCCAACTTCAAGATAGCAGTACAGCTCTCTCGCAAAATAAAGTCGACTTATTGCCACCATGTCTGATATGACGTAAATGTTTGCCCACTCATTGTCTTTTTTTATTTTCCTTTTCGTTGTCGTCGAATTATGACGACGGAATTATTAATGGGTCAAAACAGGTCGACTTGCCCCTCGCAGTGTTCCATACCAGGTTCTTCCTCATAGAACTGATATCTCTAATAAATCCTTCTTAGTTTCTTCAATTAGGATCTCAATTGTTTGCCCATATCATGTAGAGAAGAGGATAATTTAAATATTTTTAGAAGAGATGTAAAATCATTTTTGTTAAGTAGATATAATGATTTATTATATATTATTTACTTTCTTACCTACTTACATTTATATTTATTGTTCATTATATCTACTGTCCAATCATTGATCTTTTCTAAATTTTCCCTTAAGTTGTCAAAGTATGTTCAGCCCTAGAAGTTAATGTTTCTCTTTGTTTTAAGAAGTTTTGGTTTGTTTTTGCAAATATTGTCAGATGTAGTTTATTATATTGTATGCATTGAGTGTGTTTTGCTGGCCACAAGGAAGAGAGGACCAGTTGGTCCTATTGTTGTCAGCCTGAATAAACTTGCTTAAACTAAAAATCTAAATCTAAATTATGATTGATTCATGAGATAGAGGCAGTGCTATCACAAAATGCACGTGGTAAAGAAAGTGAGCGTGAAACTGAAGATCGACATGGACGAAAAAATATTATTACACCCGAGGCTGCTTCCGAGTTGGACACAACGGTCCCAGTTCGAGACAAGCAGTACCGTGAGTACGGTCGCTCGGCCGGCTAAAAACGCATATTAGCGCCTACAAGACTGTGAAAATACTTCACGCATTGCGCCAGGCACACCCTGGTCGGCGTGAAACGCACATTAGCACTCACAAGACTGTATACGGCTGTTGCTGAACAATCGATCCTGGTCGGAGCACCTCAACCCCCCCCCCCCCCCCCTCCCGAATCGATACATTTCCACAGGGTTAAATGGAGGAAATGCGATGATGCCGAATCGCTGGATCCGCGAATGCCCTTCTACTGAGCTTTACTGCTCTTTCCGGTGACATGGCGGCGTGGTGCTGTATCTTTTTCCTGTCCGTGAGTCTACTCCGCCTTACATCCTGACATTACCGTGGCGAGTTGAAGCGGGGAAGCGGTAGTGTACACGAGGCCTTTGGCTTTCGTTCAGTAATTGCTGGCGGTAAGTGGCGGCGCGGAGCCGTGATACAATCGAAGTTACGGCCGCGGTACTCCCGGGGAGCGGCGTGGCGTGCTTTGCGATATATCGATTGTTATGCCATTTAAACCTATGGGAAAGGATCGGTAAACAGGGTGTTCGCAGCGAACACCGTAATAATCGATTCTTGACCATAGGTTTAAATGTCATAACAATCGATACATCGCAATCCACGCCACGCCGCTGCTCCCAGGGATAATGCGTGTCGTTGGCAGGGCGCTGGGACTGGGACATCCTCACGCGACGTGTCTGGATTCTGGACGCCGATCCTCGTTATCCCATCGCCGGGTCGCCTTGTGAGGCTGCTACACGAAACGAAACGCACACCGCTTTCAAATTCAGGCCCTATTTAACAGAGCGTCCGCCGTCGACCATTGTGAATCGTTCGCAGACACACGCGACCTTACAGCGATCCTCACTGAAAAAAAATTTTCGGCGTTTTTACTACGGTCCGTTGGTACCTTTACCATCTCACTTTTATTACCGATTATTGGTAATTTTACCAAGACAGACTGGTAAGCTTACCTAAAAACCGGTATTTTCACTGTTTTTTTTTTTTTTCCAGATGAGAATACCAATTTTATTGGTAATCAATTCCCGGTAACTTTGCCGTTTTATCTCGGTAATTCTACCACAGTCGATTAAAAATATTGGCGTTTTTACGAAGGTCCGGTGAAATTACCGAGAAAGTTCAATAACTTTACCGAGATTTCTCGGTAAAATTACCAATTCCATAAATGTTAACTTTACCAAGGAAAAAACTGGGATCAAATAAAACCCTGAATTCTTGGTAATTTTACCCTTTTCTTAGTAAATACACCGATATTTTTTTTAGTACATATATACCTGCACAGGAAAAACGCCGTGCGACTGATGATCATCACTATCCAAACTGGTCCCAAAGGCAATTTGAAAGAGTTCTCGCCCGATTAGTTGGCTGCCTCTTACGGTGCATCGAACTATCCACCAGCTGCCTCTTACGGTGCATCGAACTATCCACCATCCCCCAGTTTTGTACCGAACTTACTGAATGCACGAATCAAGATTATGTGCGCTGTCTCACTTTGAAAGTTGGCCCACTGGTTTTGGCGAGAACGAAATGAATCAGGCGCGTTTTGCAGAACACATTGTGAAGGTTCAAGCTGAACCAACCCTGACTTCAGCATGATGAAGACTACACATTACATTTGAAATCAGATAAGCCTGTCAGAATGCCCGTGATTTGTGTCTTCGAGTTTTTGATAAATTGTTTGCACAAAGTGCCTTTACTGAAATAACCTTGCAGGGTAGCAGCAGAAAGGGAGTCAAAAAATTCAAGTTTATGGACAGTAATATTCAGATATTACTGTGGGGTAAGTGTTATGTTTGCTTTTCTTTCAAACCTCTGTCTGTAGCTTCTTAAATTTTAGGACCTTGTTGTATGATCGGATGAAAGAAGCTTCACGCAGGAGTTATCTCTGCTAGGCCTCACTGCATATCAGGAATCAATAACATCCATCACAAACATCTTCATTTAAACAACCCTCAATAGTGCTCAGTTTTTTATTCTTTGGTACGCCTCTAATCACATAAGTTGTTTAGTTTAATTACTGGTTTATTTTTCGTTTGTTGATTATTTTTTATTATTTTCTTAATGATTTTTGATAATACTTTATTTTTAAAACGCACGTGTGGCTGCCTTTAAGCTTACTGTTCAACAATTTTATTTACTTTTATTCCGGGCTATTTATCTTATTTTATATGTTTTTATATATTATATTCCTGATTTAAGTTGTTCAATTACGGAGAGCACCCTGTGCATCGTCGCAGGCCCCGACGCTTTCTCGGAAAAACGAGAACAAGTACGAAGTGACAAGGTGGTTGCAAATTGATGGTAATCAAGGAGATAGTAGGTTCTCGCCCGTTGTGAGACCCGCGACGGAAATGCGAGGTTCTTGCGGTCAGCACAAAAGCCTTCGCTCCTTTCAAAAGTTCAAGAGCTTCGGGATGGTGGGGGGTGGGGAGGGGAGGGGCGCAGAGGGCAGTTCAATCGCAAATGGAGCGAGCGCCGCAGCATCTAAGTTAACGAGGCAAATTAATCAGCTATGATCGATTGCTCTAAGTCACTCGTAAATAGACCGCAGGAGAAACCGGGTGCATGCAGCCGTGCTAAGCGAAAACGCCGCATGAACATCCGGACGTTGCCATATTTCACCGTAGAAAACATTCACTTACGGGGAAAATCACGGATATTTTCCTTTGAAATTTTCGGGGACTGTAGCCTTAATTGCGACTCGAATATTTTCTGAGGAATTCGTGGAAAAATATCCGTAAATTTGCCTAAAAATTAGAGTTTTATCGGAGGAAATTTAACAACGTCTGAAGGCTCCTGAGGCGTTTTTCCTTAGAAAGAGAGCATGGTGGCCTGCGTCCTGCAACCGATCCTCACGGGTCAATTCTTGAATCCATTTCGATTAACCTTAATCGATATATAACATTACGTGATATGTTATCGATATATAACAAGATATGTTTTTTCTCAATCTCGATAACGATTCAACAATCGACCTGAACTGCGGATCTTCAAACCACCAACGTCGAGACTGTCAGTGTTGCACGTTTAGTATAAGTTTAGTATAATAATATTTAGTATTGTCAGGATCTCTGACTTCCCTCTCACTTGGTATAATTAAAAATTCCGGATTCTTGAATCGATGTTTCTTGATTTTCCAAAGAATAGGCTTGTTGCACACAACAGATCCTAGACAACCGTGAAGGACATTATAAATGTCTGATATCCACTCCTTAACATATGATTTGCGTACAAAAATCCATCATTTTCAAAATCAAAACGTCTACGGATAGTGTTTTTTAAAGTCACCGACAAGTTTCTTTTGGAAAAGAAATTGACTTAAAATCAGAGAAATCAATTTAATAATATAGATTAGTGAATAAAGTGATACAAATACAATCCTAGCTTGAGTACAATTAAATTATGCGGTCAAAACTGTAGTAGCGGGAAAAGAAAACCGACAAGGCCAACCAGACTCTTCGGAATGCGAGAGGTATCACGCCACAATTGAAGGCGTTTTCAAAAGTACCATTTTTAAGGCCTCGGTTTTCAAATTTTACAACGCAGTGTTTCCGACAAAAGACACGTATTCATACACTGAAAAAAAACACATTGGATCTAGAGTCCGCAGACTCTTGAAAACATTGACAAGAAAAAGGAATTTGATTCAATCAGATTTAAGCTTAATACATCAAAAGGAAATCCGCTCAAATTAAGAGGCTCGGTTCTTGATTAAAGCTTAGATCTGATTGAATCAAGAGTATTTTTTCTTTTCGATGTTTATAAGAGTCTGGATTCTAGATCCAATGTGTTTTTTTCCCAGTGTAACTTTAGATACGTTTAGGCAATAGAACCCATGAGAATTTCTATCAAGGGTTTTCTATAAAAATCATCCAAATGTTGAATACAACCCTAGATTGAGCACACTTAAATGGTGCGGTCAAAACTGCAATAGCGGCAAAGGAAAACCGACGAGGCCAACGTGGAGGCTACTTCAATATTAATCTTCCCCACTGTGCTAAGGCTCAACGATACAACTATTCGTACTCTCCGGAATGCGTGAGGTATCACGCCACAATAGAAGGGGTTTTCAAAACTACCATTTTTAAGGCTTTGGTTTTCAAATTTTACAACGCAATGTTTCCGATAAAAGACACGCATTCATAACTTTTGATACGTTTAGGCAATAGAACCCATGATAATTTCTATCAAGAGAGGTTTTCTATAAGAATTATGCAAATGTTGAATACAATCTTAGATTGAGCACACTTAAATAGTACGGTCAAAACTGCAATGGCGGCAAAGGAAAACCGACGAGGCCAACGTGGAGGCTACTTCAATATTAATCTTCCCTCATTGTGCTAAGGTGCAACAATACAACTATTCGTACTCTTTGGAATGCGTGAGGTATCACGCCGCAATTGAAGGCGTTTTCGAAACTGCCCACTTCCCATGTCGGGATTCTTGTGTTGCATAAATAGGGTGTCTAATGCAACTGGCTGGCAGATAATATTAGCGTTTACAGTACTTTTTCAGTACCTCGTAAGAAAAAAAATTCAGCTTTTTTTCGGTACTTTCAAGAGACGAAATTCACGCGCAAATCACGGGAAAAATGACGTAGCGTAGATATTCGAAGCACATTTGTGGCTTGAGGATCAACTGACTTCGCAATCTCTATGTAGCGGGATACGGCATCAAGAATCTTTGAATTTGGGCGGGGCGCCCTGCTCCCTCCGTGAGAGGCCCCAACCCCCCCCCCCTCTCAGCATATGTTTGCTGAAATGTTTGGATCTCTAAAGAGACCAGCTCCCTTCTGCCAACCGCCGCCGGACTACGAAGGACTTCGCAGACGCCATCCTAACCCCATCCCTGCGGGTTACGAAGCGCCGTCTCCCATGCCGGGCCTTCCACGGTTCCCCCCGCCCTCCCCAAGGCTCCCTTCTCGAGGCTATCCGCCCTTGTTGAGTTTGCCCGAGCCTTTGGTACCCTGTTCTCCCGTCCCACCACAGTCTCCGCCAACTCAGTGCTTCAATTGCTACTCAACGAGACCTCCAGTGAAGAGGCCGCGCTGGGAGTCGTGCAGCAGCAGTATATCAATGGGAAACTGATAAAAATTCAGTCGGCACTGGAGGCTGCTGTTTCCCTCGATGCTTCTGCAGCTCGGCGCAACCTTCAGGAGGCATCTTCAGATGAAGATTGAGCAAGTTACGTACAGACGAGTTCGTCAAATTCATAAAGTGCCTGCGCCAAAGAGACTCTTCAGAATGGACGGAGGAGGAACGCAGTGAGGTGGCATTCGCTTGCGAAGAACCAAGCACATAATGTGCGAAAACAATTTGCGAGAGAGGCGATCCCGTTGTAATTTAGTGTACAGTTTTTGCAGGAGATTTTTCTAAAATTATCAAAATTTATATCAAATCAATAAAAAAATTGCTGCTCCTACGCCATGATTTAAAACTAAATAAAACTATTATTCTATTATTTTTAGCATCAAAAAAAAAAAAAAAAAAGGATGGAGCTTCATGTGTCAGCCACCCCCAGAAACCCTTTTTCTAAGCTGTCACTTAAAAGTTCTTAGGCTTCATAACGTGTGAGTGCAAGCATGGTTATATTTACAAAATTTCAAGTTATATCTCAAGTTATGCTGGCAGAGTTGTTATCATTTATTAAGTCAGAGTGTGCCAGAATCGTTGATAAACCTTTCACAGGCAATTCCAGCTCGTCGCCCTCCTCAAATTCCAATGCCGGCCGCAATACCCAGGTACTAGCAGCGCAAAATTCCCCTAAAAAGAACCCTTCGAATAGCCAAGCTTCCGAAAATAGTTCCTCATCTGAAAAGCCCAAAACTTCACGCGAATGTCGTTATTGTGAAGATGAGCCATCTCACAATACATTTAACTGTCTTGTCAATGTTTTCAAGAGTCTGGACTCTAAATCTAATGCGTTTTTTTTCCCAGTGTTTCTTCAGTTCACGGTATTTCAACCCTACGTTCAAAACTATTTGGGTCTTTTGCATTGTTTCCTTTACTATCATCGCACCAACATGACACCTTTAAAATTAACTTGAAAAATCAATTTCTACATCTTTTGGCTAACATGTATCAAGTGCGAGCTTATAACTGATCGAGCGCGGCCTTCGTCCACCTCCAGAATACTAAAATTTCACCGCAAGGCGTAAATTAAACGCCTGCACTAGAAATGGCTCTGTTCTCGACTGCCTTCGGGATACCCCAAAAACGTACCGAAATAAATAATCTCCTGCCTACAAAAGGACTTAACACCATTCTCACTCGAGCCCTGGAGAACATAGAGAGGTATAGCCGACACGGCTCATAGAAAAAACGCGGAAACGCGGTCTCTGCCGGCGGGAAGGGGAATTAATCAGTGGCGAGGCGTGCTTTGCGGTATATCGATTGATCGACCATTTAAACCTATAGGAAAGTATCGATTAACAGGGTGTTCGCAGCGAACACCTTAATAATCGATTTTGGCGTGGCGTGCTTTGCGGTATATCGATTGATCAACCATTTAAACCTATAGAAAAGTATCGATTAACAGGGTGTTCGCAGCGAACACCTTAATAATCGATTTTGGCGTAGCGTGCTTTGCGGTATATCGATTGATCAACCATTTAAACCTATAGAAAAGTATCGATTAACAGGGTGTTCGCAGCGAACACCTTAATGATCGATTTTTTGTCACGGCTTCAAATGGGGAAATATCGATAGATCGCGAAGCACGCCACGCCACTGGAATTAATAGTCCGAGTCGCGCCGGGGTACAAAAACCAAGGATATCTCTAATGAGCGGACTAGGTTTCAGATTGCTCTTGCGACGTTTACAAATGCTCACGTCCGAGTCCAGATCTGCGGTGCTAAGGAAGAACGCCGTATGAACCTTCAGGCGTTGCCAAATATCCTTCGATAAAACTCGAATTTCCTGGTAAACTTGTGAATATTTTTCTTCCAATTTTTCAGAGAATTTTGTTCGTATTTTGGTCTAAAGTTCCTGAAAATACCAAGGAAAAATATTGATAATTTTCCTCAAAAATAAACATTTTATCAAAAGAATTTTGGCAACTCTCGAATGTTCATACGGCGTTCTTCCTTAGCACGGCAGAGATTCGCTTTAATTGAGTGCAGTTTGAGCGTATGGAAAGCGGGATCGGTTCGAAAATTGGGGCGAGATGGGATCCGAGAGGAGATTGATACGGTCGTATCGGGGATTCTCGGATCCACGGGATTTTTGTTCCGGGTTTGGGTGCCGTGCCTTTGACTGTTTCAGGTTCTCCGTTCGGAGAAACGGCTATAGCCGAAACACCAGGGACCCAGAACTTTCGACGCCTCTGAACCCGGAACGGGTGCCATGTCTGCAGTTATAGATACCTTGTAACTACAGCGTTACAGACTAAAGCATTATTTTTCAAAATAATCATAAAAACGTAAAAAAAAGCATTTCCATTTTACGTAGCTTGCTTCATTATATTTTGTGTAAGTGTGAGTGCCATGGATGGGCAGCAGATAGCGATGTCAACGTCTCATTAGATTCAAGCATACTATATCCAAGAAGGTGAAAATTCTGCCGACTGACAGGCTTCGTCAATTTTCACTCATTTTTAAGGGGCAATTACGCCTTTTTTTCAGGCGATTCAAGAGCACGGGGCACATTTTCATTTCTTTTCTCCCGAGTATAATCAAATTGGGAAAGATGGGGGAGAAAGAATTACAAATGTTTTCTAGTATATGCGCGCGCGAACCAGGACCCCTGGACCCTGCCTGGCCATCTAGGATTTAAGGTGATTTGATGGACGCCATATTTTGTGTCAGAACGACTTGCGATACATCGCAATGATTGGTTCTATTTTTTCAGCCACTCATAATTTTTCTCGAGTTTTGAGATCGCAATTCTTTTGTCAGGAGACTAAAGAATTCACTTACCAATTTTGGTAAACAAATTCAACGAATTGAGTGCGTGATTTTTTCAGAGGAAAATAATCACATTCGATACTGATATCGAAACTGCACTCGAATGCGATAGTTTTCCTTTGAAAAAACCACACCTTCACGTCGTTGAATTTGTTTGTCAAAATCGGTAAGTGAATTCTTCAGTCTCTTGACAACAGAATTGCGATCTCAAAATTTGAAAAAAATTACAAGTAGCTGAATAAATGGAACCAATCGATGCGACATATCGCAAGTCGTTCTGCCACAAAGTGTGGCGTCCATCGAATCACCTTAAGAACTTCAATTTACTTCGAAATCTCCTCTTAACCAATGCATTTTATGATTTAAACGAATTTCTGACTTCAGGTGTTGAATACCATTCTACCAACCACCACTTAATTTAACATTTTCAATAATAATTTATATTTTTAATTATTGTATATTGTAATTCCCTGTGATTTTGGACTTGTGCCATAGTTCCAATAATGGGACTCTCACGTACGTAAATATAGTAAATAAATAAATAAATAAATAAAGAACGGCGTTCAAGGTAGATTTAGGACGTCATCAAACGCGCGAGTCAAGAGATAGTTCCTTTCGTGAAAATTCATCTGCCGCCGATAAAAACACCACGGTGGAGGCGATAAAAAGGCCCAGCGGAGCGCGTGCGAGGGTTGAAGGTTGAGGTTGAGCGGGTTCAACTACCTGTAGTTAAACTAACGGTATTAATTGCGTGCACTCATTACATAAACAGGAGTCCGAGCGCGGCCCACCCCTGGAGCTCCCCAACTCATGAGCCACATTTACAGTATGTAACGTGTAAGAGGAGAGCTCATGAGTTAATGTGTCCTCGGCCAATTTGAAGCTTGGTCATCCAAATGAGCAATCGAGCACCGAATCAAGGTTGCGTCCTCGTTAAGCCCCCCGCGCACGCCAATTGCCACTTAAACGAGCCCTTAACACTTGACCAACGTTGCCCGATTTGACGTATAATATTTGATTTCTGGATATTAAGCCTCGCGGGAGAGTGCGAAAAAAACGTAATTCTTCATGCAGTATGTAACCAGCTCTTATCACTTGTCAACGTCAACTCTCCTTTCTTACCTGTACAGCTACAAACTTTTGCTATTTACTGTTTGAGCCAAGTAATTCAATTTTGCGCATGATGCAGATTATTAGTGTTTGTTGTTTGTTATTTTGCCCTTTCGCTGTTACTATGTATGCTAGCCCTGATGATGAACGCTAAGTTTTCATCACAGGAAATAACACATTTTCTGAAAAACCCTTTTTCCTTTTCCTTTTTCCCTTTCTAACAACTCTCGATCTCGGGCGACCAGCGTGAAACGCGCATTGGCGCCTACAAACCTAAGTGGATACTTCAAGCATTGTACAATGCGTGAAGTATCCGATTAGGTTTTTAGGCGACAGTGAGCCTCTCGCGCTGGCAGCACACCGCTCCGCTCTGTTAGGCTTTAATATTTATACTCGCATGGTCAGCGTTTTTTAACTCATGATTTTGAAATGTTTGCACACTCTGCATTGATTATTCTCATTTAAATTGATGGGGAAAAATATGTATCAATTTATCAAAGAAGAATAATAATATAATGTGTGTTTTTTAAATATTGGTGGTTCCGTGTCAAATTTAATCATTTCCAAAGCACTTTAATTTTTTTCTTTTACATTTTGCGCTTTTACTGTGCTGCAGCGAGGTGTACGCGCAACCAAACGCTCAAATTTGACGTATTTGACTCTAAAAGATCGATGTACAAATGGGTTAAAACTAAAGATTGCGTGCTTCTTGGTTTTTTCCCCTCTTTTATTGATTTTTGCAATTTCTGTCTGCACAACTGCGGCTTATTGAGATTCATGTCGCTTGGGAGGTGTTTTACAAATATTTGCCACGTTTTAAAAATATAAATGTTTTCAAAATGTAGTGATAATTTCGTAAAGAAAAATTTTTAAAAAAAAAAGTACCTATACATATATAAGTTATGCAGTTTTTTACGAGGTATCGGTCACTAATATTTTTTTTGTATGGATTTTTCCATACTAGCGAGAACCTCGTTTGAGGAGATATAAATGACGGTCAGAACAAATCATTTGACTTATATAAGTTATATTGTACATCGAATATTTTAAGGATAGAAATAAAACCAAATATTCACCAATGACAATTTAAAAAGATGATTCAAAAGGAGAAAGCAATAACATTCCATTTAGCAGATGAGCAACCATAACAACACCTCTTTCTCTCTCAATTTCTCATTTCCATATTGTCAATTTAATTTTACGTACCGACTAAAATATAACGCTTGGACCAAGTCACTGTTGCTTATTTTACGTGTGACGTAAACTACTGGACAAAAAAGGTGCGCGGACAAAAAATCGTTGACAAAATGTCCTGAAACCGTTACGTTCCTTCGTCCAGGAAACGACGGTTCGACCGTATCGATATTCCCCCATTTGAAGCCGTTGTAAATAATCGATTATTGAGGTGTCCGCTGCGAACACCTCGTCTATCGATCATTTTCCATAAGTTTAAATGGAAAATTAATCGATGTATCGCAAAGCACGCTACGCCACTGATTCGACTCTACCTACGGATCCATCGACTCGACTTCTCATCGATGCAGGAACAGAATCTTATTAGGCCTTGTCTCCACGGGACGTTTTCATGGGATTTGTCCCTAGTTCGAATCGCAGGAATGTAACTTCTGGGATTTTTCCCAGTTACCGTCTCCACGGGACGGGGCTTATACAGTCCTGCGACTAGTTTGCGCGGGAAGATAAATTAGTTATAGTCGAGTATTTAACCGGGATTAAAAAAATAATTGCACTCAATTGACAATCAGACACATTATTTTAACTAAACAAACATGAACAATGCAGTAATGAATAAAATATCGCATAATTCGTTTTCACTTCTTCTTCTTCTCTCAGTGGGTCCTAGGGATACAAGTACCATACTTGGAACTGGGAAAAATGTTGATTAACTCAATATTTTTCCCAACTTCGTAAGTGGGATTTTTCCCTGGGACAAATCTCGTGAAACGGCTCGTGGAGACAAGGCCCTATTCTCGACGGTGCGAGGAAAAAATCCGACAACATGGACGCGAGATCGCAATCGCGAGGGTCCGGAGGAGCCGGCGCGGCGTGGAGAGCGATGGCGCGATTAAGCACGCGCAGGCGAATAATTAAACGGGAGTGCGGTCAGTAATTTGTACCCGGATCGGAAACATCGCGAGCACTTGTAAGTTATCGCTTATTGGTTTACTCCTTCGCTAGTCGTCGCTCATCACTCATTGGCTCCCCTCCCCCGCCCCCGTCGCCCGCCTACCGCCGCGCTATCATACGCCGAGAGCTAGGCATTCGAGCTCCGAGCTTTCCGGCTCAGAGGCCACCCGCGAAAGTTCGCGTCGCGCAGTGGATCGAGTCGATAGCAGTGGCGTGGCGTGAATTGCGATATATCGATCGTTGTGCCATTTAAACCTATGAAAAAAGATCGATTATCAGGGTGTTCGCAGCGAACACCTTAGTAATCGATTTTTTAACATAGCTTCAAATGGCGAGATATCGATAATCGATTATTCACGCCACGCCACTGGTCGATAGGAGAGGTCGGACAACATTTGGAAACTTTGAAAGCTTATAACTCCGTTCACACAAAACTTTGAGGTACAAAAAGTGGCTCCATTGATTTTCTTGTGAAATTTTCTTCTAAAAGCACCCCGATTTTAAAATGTGACGAATTAAACATCAAAATTTGCGATTTTAGGCAGGAATTTCAAGTCAGACTTTCCCGATTGACTCGATCCACTGTACGTCACAAAGAGGAGTGAGCCAATAGCACTTCGGCTTTTATTGTATCATCTCTGTTTTTTAATCTAGATTGAGTCAAGTGGGTCTTGTCTTTGTAAAATGTAGATACTTCCGCTTCAACTTCCGCATAATGTGCTTACGTCTTCTGAAGGAATTAAGTATCGCGATATTTGTCTGCAAAAAATTGGTCGGTTGTGGCGATGCTCTAGTGATAAGGACTGTGCAGCAGTGTGTGCAACCGGTGAATTGATGAAAACAGTGAAGGAAGTGAACATTTTTCGCTATTCTCTTAAAAAAATTATTGTGAAATGCGATTTAATAATCTGCGCGGTGCTTCAATTGTGCAAATAAATAAAATAATTGGAAAGATTGCGTGCGGAAATGTCGATCTAAGATTTTGTGTGGAAATGTCAAAATCAGAAATTTTGTGCGAAAACGTTAGCCTTCGCTTCTGAAGAACCACAGATGACACTTCACTCACTGTAGTTCCCTTGGTGGCATAACTATCGTGCAATCCCCTGAGATTTGTCATGCTCATCAATAAAAAAGTAATAGCCCAATGAAGCAAGAGGTTTGAAAAAATAAAATAATAAATAAAAAATAAAGTAAGCCCCAAAGGAAAATTTTATGAAAACGATTACGTTTTCGGTGCTAATTTCACTTCGCATTTATATCACTCTTGATTTTTAAGTGCTACATGAAATCCGACGCCGAATTTCACCCCCCACCCCCAATTTTTAACATTTTCACTTTTGTACAAGTACGTTCGATTATATGCGAAGAGGATTAGAAATGCTGAGGTATATTTTCAAAATTGCTCAATCTCGACAGCATTGCATGCCAAGAGGGCCTCTTAATCATACATAGTCTGATACTTCAATTGCGCATTACAAATTTTACTTTCTTGCCCTAAAACCTATGCCACACGTATCAAAATTCGAAGTTCCCTCCCTCTTAATATGCACCCTTTGTGTTCAGATAGTCCAATGGTAGTAACAGAAATTTTAAAACTCTTCAAGAAACTAAATTTAAAAATTTAAAATTGCCTAGTCCCCGACGTAAATAGCCTAGATGCTGATGGTCGTTAAATAAAATTAACTAACTAACTAACTATTTGTAACGATGATTACCCGGAAACTCCAAAAACCGACTCCTCGAAAGGCTTTCAAAACCTTAAAAATTTGTCCTAGTTGTGGTGACATTGCAAGCCCACCAACGGCGATTCTGACCCCGCTACCGCAGCGACAGATCGACGTTTGAAACGGTCGGATTCCGATTTGGGGGATAATTTATGAAGGAATTCGGGATTTAGATTTGATTAGTTTCGCGTTGAGCGTCTTAATTTACGAACCAGACGGACGCGACCGTAATCGCGTGCGAAACTGACCACTCGCGGGCGCCACATTGTGCATGGCCGAGAAGTATTTTGGTGACTAATTATTCGATCAATGGCCAAATGGACATGCACAGTTAGAAATAAAGAACGACAAAACATGGCTCTTTCTTGTCACAATTTCACGCAAAACACATGGTCCATAGTAAACTGAAGAATACAAATTGAAACCTGATAAACGCCGTAAGGTAGTTACTGCTGATTGTATGACTTTGCATGTGTTTCTCGCCGTTGAGAACGAAAATGTCCTTAATTCGTTGAAAATTGATGCACGATTATACATGGATCTGTGCTTGACCTTCATGAAAAGTATTGATATTCTCAGTTCTTGAGTATCCACTGAAAGAGAGACAGCTATACAATTTTAACGGGATCTGATGGAGCTTTCAAAGTTTTAAATTTCCCATCTTCAACTTAAGAGAGAGGAATCATGGTTTAAAGCTCGCCTCAAAATCAGTAAACTCAAACTTCTCGTCCGTAAAACGAAACAAGAAGAAATTATAAATTTAGGTCAGTTCAGTTTATAAAACCAAACTCACGTTTTCGGGGAATAACTAAGGCCTTGTTTCGATGGTATCTTCTTGTTCTTTGTTTCATAAGAATTGTGCAGGTTGTCAATAGCAATCGGGGCTCGGAGAGGAAATTTTCATTTTAGAGCAGACGGGAGTTAGTTTGCGATTAGTACCTATTATGACTGAACAGAATTCGTTTTTATTTAGTAGGTAATCCATCGTCACTAGTTCCAATTCACACTACCTTCCGAATGTTTGAAAACAAAAAACTTTCATTCCAAGACTAAAAGTTGATTCGGAATTTTTCAATCTACTAACCGAATTCTACGTGAAATTTTCAGAAGGAACGCGATGTACTCCGATGCTTAGTTTTTCAATTCTTCACCCTGTTCAATGCCCTTCTTAATTTCAATATTCCTTCAAAAACTTGGCAACCGGGCAGCAAATTTACATCAATTCGGATTTCATTCACGCCTGAACAAATTTCTTGCGAAACTTATGAGATCAAGTTGACGTTTGATCGGGTGGAATCTTGAGCGAAATTTTGCTCACTGACAGAAAACACGGCGATCTGTCACTGGACGTCTCATAAAATATGTATATTCGCAGATAATCCAGGAACAGTGATGGAGACATTTTATTACTTCGCGGCCGAAGAAAGTTCTTCAGTGGCAGCGATACTTTCGACGGAAGAAAAATGAGAGAATTCTTTAAATGCTCTCGAACAGGAACAATATAGCTTTTCTCAATTTTTCGAACTGATTTGTAAGATGGCTCAGCTCACCTTGAACTTGGCAGGCTCATGAATTAATGATTCCATATCTTTAATGTATGACTTTCAAAACCATGCTAAAAATTTTACGCTTGGCTGTTTATTACAAATTCCTCGGATTTACGTTTTCAATAAAAACAGACATCATAAAATTTGTGGGCCGTGTAACTCTAAGAGACTAATGTGGGAGCATTAAAGGACATTATTAGTGGTGTATTTTTCGAAGAGAACACAATCGAATTCTCCCGTGATGTCGGACCCACATCTGAGATCGTGTGAAGAGCAACGATCAGTACCGATCACGGGTCGTAGATCACGAAAATATATGCCATTCAAATTCATATGCATATTTAAGTGGTTACATCTTTCTTACATTGCAATATATTATAACCAATTTTTTTGCATTTTCTTAAAAATTATACTGTACCTTTATAGACTTTTCAAGTTTCTGAAAAAATGATGCTTTTTATTGTGACATCGATTAGAATTTTACACCACGCACTACACAGTGACCGAAATTTTGCGCGACAGGATCATTTTTGACCTATGACTACCTCATATTTTGTCTCCAAAATGAGAGATGAACCAAGACACATTTTCCAAAAATCAAGCTAAATTTTTTCCGTCTACGGGAGGCAGATAATTTCTAATTTAGGCACGTTCCTCCCCGAAAAATTCTCCGAGGTGCTGTGTCTCTCCTCCTGAGCCCTCTACACTTCGTCGCTCGGCTAACATAAGGGCGTAACTGCACTCCGCAATGAACCCTGTCATCCATACAACTCAATGCTTTTCCAGGCTCATCTCAATATATGGTTACGCCCATATGTCAGTCAAGCGACGACTTGACGAATCGGACGTGTTTAGAGCTGGGGGATCTTTCCCGATCATTTGTCATCATTTTTTCCTCTGCGTGATACGGCCGAGTAAAAAACCTCCCCTGAGAAAAAGAAAAATGCTGATCCTCCAAAGCTTAAGCTCTTCTGTCATTTACCTCCACTTTCCTTTTCTTTTACGTTAACAAAATCGCTCTCCGCGGGGAGCCTCGATCGCTCGACGCGTATTTTGCATACTACGAGTTATAAAAGAATGAAAGACGAAATCCTCTCACACATTTCACACGTGGGAATACTCTGCCGTCCTAGGAAAAACGCCGTATAAACCTTCAGGCGTTGCCAAATCGTCTTTGCTAAAACACGAATTCCCCGGTAAAATGGACCACTAGATAAGGTACGAATTTCAGCATTCTGATACATGTTTCTTAACCAAAATTTTACGTAAAACACGATGCACACAACGAAAATTACCGAAATCAACTCCTTACGAAGATATTTAATGATTCTTAATGCGTGAATTCAAACCACCCGCTCATGAAAACACAATGCTCTACGTGATTCACATCGCGCGCTAAACGTTATCATGACAGTCTCTGCGATATAAAAATCTGGCAACCTCAATCTTGACGCTTTGGCTCAGTTATAGCAAATTGCTAATAGTTTGAACAACACATGGTGGGAAATGAGCATTGCTCGATTGAGAAGATTGCTGAAACCGTTGTAGTGGGCGATTTGACTCACGTAGAGTTTTGAGTTTCTTGTGAGCGGGCAGTTCAAATTCCTCGTAACCAATGTGAAATAAAAACGTTAATATCTTCGTTAGGAGTTGGTTTCCGTAATTTTCGTTGTGTGATTCGTTTTCCACGTGAAATTCTGGTTAAGAAGCATGTATCAGATCGCTTAAATTCGTACCTTGTCTAGTGGTCCATTACAAATATTTTTCTTCCAATTTTTCAGAGAGTTTTGTTCGCGAGAGTTATATCGCGACGCGTCGCCGGCGATAATACGTGGAATTTTTAACGTGTTTTGCTTCGGTTTTTGTTTTATTTTCGTTATTAGTTATCAATTACCCGATGATGGCTTCCACAGGAGCCGAAATGGCCATCGTTTAAGTTTAAATAGTGACAACCGAAAAATTCATCGGGCGAAAAAGAAAGTAAGTAAGTCAATCACGTAGTTCCCGATAAAGAAAACAAAGGATTAGTAGTTTTGTTCGTATTTTGATCTGGTCCAAGTGATTCCTGTCTAGTGATTCCCAGTCCAAGTGACGTGTGCCAAGCTCGTTCGTGTTTTCGTCCTCTTAGCTTAGCCGTCACGTTTGTAATTCTCCCTATGGACCGAGATATATTCGTCCTTATCTGCATCTTCCTCTTCCTCTTCATTTTTGCAGTCATATCGCTGCATAGTTCATACCTGATGAGCTCGTTACTTCGCCGACCGGACCGCCACCTTTGTTGGGTCCAGGTGAAATCCCTGTTGAGTTGGTCGAGAGTGGAACTTCTAAGCTCTTCGAGTGCCTCAGAAAACTGGTGCAGCAATCAACTACCTACTTATCACCACTACTTCTTCACTTGTCACCTCAAATACTACAACAAAACAGGGGGAAGACTTTTTATATCATCAAAACAGTGAAAAAAATATTTTAATTTTCACTTGTCTGACGAACTTGTTAGCATTAAAAAATGCCGTAAATATTTATGTAGATGGTTTTTTTTTTATTTTATTTGCACGAATTAAACTTGTACAAAGGTCGCTTATAGACATACATAGATGTCTTTTAAAGCTTAATTAATCTATAAGTATAACTTAACTATAATATATAAACTTTATGTAGATGGTGCATTTTATAGCTGTCCCAAGCGATTTTATCAAGTTTTTAGCATATTAATCAAATTCATGGGAAGGTTCATCCCTCTCGTATTTTGCCTCCTCCCTAATAAAGAAGCCTCCACTTACTACTATGCTTTACATCAATTACGAGGCTATGTACCTAACGTTTCTCTGGTGTTTGCCCTGGCGCACAGGGCAGAGAATTTTGGAAAAATCACCTTCTGGCCGTATTCGAGATGGCTACATAGTTTTAGTATACCCCTATAACCAGCTGCCCTTCCGTCCGCACAACTCTCTTATGAACAGCCAGCCACGAATGCCCCTCCGTTACCAGCCGCCGCCCTTCCATCGACCAAACCCTGCACAGGGCAGAGAATTTTGGAAAAATCACCTTCTGGCCGTATTCGAGATAGCTACAAAAGAAAACACAGATGAAGACGTCGGAATAATTGTTAGTGCCGCTAAATATTGATCTCAAACAAAGTTATGGTGCGATTAAAAGATAGGCTTGTAAATCGCAGTTTCAGGAGTGTATCAGAATAATAAGTTCCAGAATGAAGAGGACTAAAGGATATCCTCAAGGCAGTGTCAACTGCCGAAGTTAATAATTTAAGAATTCTAATGGAAAAATATTAGACGCTTAGTAGTATTGTAATGTAACTATAGTTTATTTATTTCTTGTTTTTACCACCATTTTTAGTGTTTATAGTATTTTGTAGCTCTACTAGAGTGAAAATTTTCTTGTTTTTTTCCCCTCGTGGATAGGCAAACCATGAATTTTGAAAATTAAATAATTCCAATCAATATTCGCAAAAATAACTCAGAAAATTGAGCACGTGTATTTTTACCTAAGTTATGAAGATGTTCTGAGGACAGGAGTGGTTGGCTCTTGAAACATTCGCAAGTTTTATTTGTATCCCCATATTTAGTGAATAGAATACAGGTTCTTAAGTCCCAAAAAATACTGGACTGATGGGTTTTATTCCAAGCTTTAGGAGCATATTGGGTTTTGCAGAGGATCTTGTGTGGGGTCCAAATGCAACAATGGAGTAGTTTTTTGCTCGCGGAATCAGCCAAGATCACTTGGAACTTTTTTCCTGTGCCATCAGACCTTGTGTCGGGCACAGAACAAACTCTACACCCTTGGAATTTCGCTATGCTTACAGAAAAAGCCTTGTTGCCCAAGTGGACGAAGCTTTACATACTGCAGCTAACTGTAGCTCTGTTGGTGAGCAAGAAAAACCAGACAGGAAACTCCTGAAACGAAGAACCCTGCCTGAGGAACGCAAAATATATCCCGAGGTAAAACTCCCAGAAAAAAGAAAAAATGATGGCACCACCATAAAAATTTACCCTTCTTTCAAAGCTGTTGCTGATGATCGTAATTATCTGAACACAACACTGCCTTAGCTTTCACTTTTCTCTCAAAGTGTGGCAGAATACAATGACAGGGTACACAGCTTACGCGTTAAAGAAAAATAAAAAAATTAAACATGAGGATTGTCTGAAAATACATTCGAAACCAGGTCCAGAAAGGAGGAAAGGGCCGATTCTATATCGGGACATAAAGATTGAAAACCTGCGCAGAAAGAACATTTAGAGTATACCAACGGTACGAGTTTAAAGCTGCCAACTGCCGGGAAAGTTTTTTCGAAGAAAGCAAGCAGTACTTGAAAGAAATGGACATTTTCAGCGAAGAAGCCCACGTTTCCCCTGCTACTGAAAATACCCGTTTCAAGGAACTTTTAATAAAATTTCCGAACCAGTTTCTTACAGCTAGAGTTCACCACGCCTTAAGCAACATTTCACGAGATGCTTGAGGAGCAATTTTTCGACAGAAATTGACCAAAACAATAACTTTTCTTGGTCAGTACAAAAGAACGATAACAAAGAACAGATGATGATATTTCAGTACTTTAGATGTGTACGCTATGACCTGTAATGACTGTGATGCTCAGTACATTGTAAAAACTGCTCGCAGTTAAAATAAGCGTTTGAAAGAGCACAAGAAAGATCTCCATTTAAACGTATACCTTTACTTGAAAGATTCTAACCCATACTATTTATGATTTTCATACTAATTTAATTATTTGCATAAAAACCAGGACATTAAAATCCTCAATGTGTTAGAATCTATTGAAATAAGACGGGCAATGTTCGATAAAAATGAATAAATAAATATAATAAAAAATAAATAATGAAGAATATTGAAAGAGTGAAGGTAATGATTGCAGCAATCTCTTCAGTATTCTCTCTCAGTATTCCGATGATAGAATTGGGCACCCCACCTGGTTCCCCATAACATCCCTCTGTTAAACGCTCAGATAGATTTACAAAGGAGCATTTTAAGTCTGACGGACTTATGCATTAGATTATAATCACTCTAAACTACAGTGCTTTGCATATTGCCTATCCTTTGTTTTCCCCTAGTACACTTCAGTTTGTTTTACTCTTGCCTCTCTTAATACTATTTTACATACTTCGTGATTTTCCTTTTGGATAAGGTTTGAATTCGTTTTGTTTTCTTGTTTCCTATTTACTACTTGTTACTAATTTCCCGATCGATATGTTTTGTTTTGAATCTTGCTAACAATGGGTTACCTAAGCCTGAGATGCATTCAAGGTAATAAATTTTAAAACTTTAACTTAGCGTATTTTGGTGTACACACATTCTCAATTACGATAATAGCATGCAAAATGAGTTTCTCTAGTTATTAAAAAAGAACGCTTGCCTCGGTTGCATCTTTCTTGCACGTGCCAGGGCGTTTTAAAAACGTCGATCTACATCATTTAGATTTCATTCTGGTTCCGTGCAATGTTGTGCAATGTTGTTCACTGGGTGTTGTTTGCAATCATTTAAAGAGTCACATCTCATCATACTTTATCACAGCATCGGCAATGACACCACAGCCAAGACAGTTCATTCGGCTTTAAAAAGCTATCTCAGCTTCGTTATTGAAAACACTTGGGATACATCAGATCAGTCCTGCTAACCGGCCGTATTCCCACAAACAAGACTACAAAAGTGATCGTGGTCTTAATACCCTTGCATGGACGGAAATAGGGGGGGGGGGCGCCCCCCCCCCCACAGCTCTACTCGGCCCCTTCCAAAAAATTTTGAGGACCCAAGCTACTAATCAGCTTTGAGGTAAAAGGCATGGGAATTGGATTATATATGAGCTTAATCCTAATATATTCAATCAAACATGAAAATTTCTCGCAAAGAGAGCAGCTCCCTCCAAGTAAGGAACGTGAAATGGAGTTTGACTGTATTCGGTTATGGTTTTTCACTCATTTTAGCGCAATACTTGTTTTCGTGAGAGTTAAATTAAGATTAATTAAATTAAAACCTAAAGTAAGATATGATATTTTCAGAAACAAGTAACCAAAATTTCTGTCATAAGTAATATTTCATTCCATCTAATCTGTCTTTGAGAATGGCCTTAAATTGCTCTCAAGACGTTCCAATTTTCAAGGACGCTCCGGGGGAGGCCCCCCGGACCCCGCCTTTGCGGCTGAGGGAGTCCCTCCCAGGGACGGATTTACCTTTTTAGCGCTCCCAGGCAAATCTCACAGTCACGCCCCTCGCAGAACGGACGACCGCGTGGGGAGTCGGGGGGTATCCCCCAGTCAAGAGGGGGGCCGGGGGTCCTCCCCCGGAAAATGTTTAAAATCGGGTATTTACTTAATGTAATTTAAAGCTACTTTTTGGTTATTTCAGAGAAAAATTTGGTAGCTCAAAATCCTCTTGTGCTATCATACTTATCAAAAAATATAGAGAATTAAAACATAAAATAAACAAAAGCGGCAAAAAATTGAAAAAAGTAAAAAACAAAGGCGCGAAATCGAGACTAGACACGCAATGCAGAGAGGGCGCGGACCTTATCAGTAGACAAGGACAGATTCACAGATATTCTTCTTTTCGCGCGCCTCTACCTTCGTCCTTAAATTTTTTTACCGATTTCAATTCTACAACCCTTAAAAAAGCATGCACGTGTCTCAAAATTTTGCGCCCCTAGGTAGCTGCCTTGGTCTGCCTTGTGGGAAATCCGCCCATCCAGCTAGAAATGTATTTAACAAATGGGTGGTTTGTATACGAGAATTATAAATAAACAAGTGGTACGGAATAAAACAAAAGAATATGAACTATGCAAAACGATAATCCGGGTATCGGAACTTGGCTGTTTTGAAAACGCCTTCAAATACGGCGTGATACCTCACGCATTCCGGAGAGTTCAAATAGTTGTATCATTGCGCCTTAGAAATGCGACGGGAGATTACAATTGAAATAGCCTTCATGCATGCTGGCCATTTCGATTTCCTTTGATATTTTTGCAGTCATGTCGGCTGTGGCTGTAATAAACGAGCAACAAATCCGCATTTAAACACGTTTTTTTTTGACAAACATCAGAGGAAAATGAGAGAAGATTGCAATATGACTACCGCAGTGCGTCAACACCGTCATTTTCCCGCCATTCGGGTGCATTGGAAATGTCTTGCAGTTTGTAGATTTTTCAAAAGCGGGTTTCTCCGCGATTTCGGCTCCATAAAAATGCGGAGAAATCACCACGTTATCTACTCACATTGTAGTTTCAGAACATTCAATAAAATAAACAAGGTTTAGTGACCCATTGAAATAGCCTTTATGCACGCTGGCCTTGTCGATTTCCTTTGACATTTTTGCAGTGGTGAATGCATAGGTGACGCTCCACCCAGGCCCCCCTTATCCCAGGTTCGATGTCCTCCTGTGCCCCCTACAGTAAAATTCCCATAGTTTCACCCATGCTCCCTTGTTTTTTGCGCCGAAATCTACATTCCCCCGGCCCCACTAGTGGGCAACTCGTTACGTGGGTTACCCCTATTTACCACTGTTCTCACTTAAACTGTGGAATTGAGTAAACCATCCCTTGACCCTCTCATTGAGCACCGTCTGCACCTTCTTTACGTTATACCCAATCTAGGAACTTTTTCGGTAATCTGTCACTTGCGATTCATTGTACACGACCGATGACGAAACGAAAAATCATGGAGCCAACGGAGCTCACACACATGGCCAAAAAGCTCTGAATGGACCGAAATTACCTCCGAAAGAAGCAAGGTCGCCAAATATCGTCGCGCCTCTGACGTAAGAGCGTATCACAATATCCGTGAGAGCCCTGTCTTGCGTATGAACCCATGCTTTCTGGGGCTCATGCAGAAATCCAAGATACGCCATTTCGTCAGAGGAGCGACGTTGTGGGCCTGGAGATCGGTGCTAGTGGGACCGACGGGACCACTTTGCGACAACGAGGAAGTCACTATTAGTGTCATGCTACGGAAGAACGCCGTATGAGTCTTCAGACGTTGACATATTTCCTTTGATAAAATGCAAATTAGGTCGGAAAATCGTGAACATTTTTCCTCAAATGTTTCAAACGAATTTAACCGCAATTTAGTCTAATATATATGGAAATTTCAAGGAACATGTGCGCAACTTTCCTCAAAAATACAGGTTTCATCCAGGAAAATTTGGCAACTCTCGAATGTTCATACGGCATTCTTCCTTAGCGAGGCAGATTAGCCCTCCTCGATGCTATTGACACGCTGAACTGGTTTGGTCCCCTTCTGAAGTTAGGTGGCCGGTGGATCTATTTCAGATGTTGTCGGCTTTTCGATCACATGCACCAGTTTAGCTGCAAGAATCCCAGAATTCCAGACTTGGTATCCTGTTATACAATCCACAATGTGACACCACTGGTGGCGCACGCACGGATACCAATAGGAACTCAACTGGGGATATTAAATTCGGCAAATTGATTACTAGAGGTGACCGAGTTCGATAAATCGACGGCGATCTCAGAAGAACCTGCGATTTATTTCGCTGCAAATTGAGTTACTCGATTTATTGTGGCCCGATCTCGATAGATAAGAGGTCGCCCCATTGCGGTGTGGCTTTAAAATTTACATAATTCATAAGACGGTTTGTCACGGGTTGGGACCACTAACTCCTCCCTCCTTGCATATGAACCGAAGTCGAATGGCTTGAAAGATTAAAGGAACGTCCTTAAGATGAAAGGAACTACGTGCGTAAGCTCTACATGGAACTTAGTTCCTTTTACCATGAATAAGTCCACTTCGCGAGCTGCAAGGTAAAGGAGAATGATATCCTGAATCCACATTGAATGGTGTCATGGCCCAGGTGCGTAGGAATTTTCCGAACCTTTGAATTAGAATTCGATGATTGCGTTCCACCTCATTCAAAGGAAAGAAGACGACAGGTCGTTGTTTCTATCATGAAAGAACGTAAATACATTTGGACTACATTTTGCAATTAGGAACAATAATTTCTGCCTCAACTATAAAAATGCTTAGGTATAAGTGAAGGAAAACTTATGATGCATACGCTCTTTTAAAAATGAGCTAGAAATTATAGTTCCATGTTTCAAAAATGTGGTCCATTTCAATCGCACCAAATTTCCCCATGGTAATTGCAATTTTACGAGGAGAATTTTGGGAATTTTCATCTAAAATATCACTGCTATTTCCTCTGACCTCATGAAAAAATCAGAGAAATTTTCAACAAAAATTGCGCAGGTATACTCCGCTTCAAAAAATTTTACAACCTTAGAATAGAGTTAAGTTCAAATTTTTGAAATTTTGTAAAACTTTTTCTTACCAATTTTTCTAAAATTTGTTGTTGATTCTACACTACAGCTGTTTCGAGCTAACCTGACGATGAGCGTTAGCTCAAAACAGCTGCAGTGTAGAATCAACAATTTTTAGACGAATCGGTTAGAAAAAGTTTAACAAAATTTCAAAAATTTGATGAAGTATGGCCGATAAAGTCAACAACAGAAGTGAGAGTTAAGTTCCTTTGTCCGGGAACAATGAGTTGAACACGGCCTGATATTAAAAAACCAAGTATGTTTGCAATTTAAAAGTTCCGTTTCTATACCACTGATGTTCTTTACTGAAAATCTAGCTGAGGCAGGCTCGAAATGGAGGAGATACAGAGACTGTTACTTCGCCTTACATTCGGAAGTACTGGCGAGGAAATATCCTCCGGGCAGCGACAGTTATCTAATTGTGGCTTATTTTAACCACGAATTCTGCTTAACAGTAAATATATATAAAACTCTATCTGAAGTTTTGGATGGTAACTTTATTTCTATGTGAGTCACCAATATTGAATTATCCTGGTCAAATTTAAAAAAATTTACAAATTTAACGACTTATGTGGTGGTTTGAACTCCTGTATAACATTTTCTCATCAATTCACGTCAAAGAATATGGATTCGACTGGTGCGTTTGAAAACAAGAACATATTCTCGAGGATACGTCACTCCTCTGAACACCGAAGTCATATTAAGTCAACCAATTAGAAAAAAAACTTCAAAATTACAATTTTATGCGAGTGAGTGCTTTTAGTTTGCTTTTTAACATGTTAGTAAATTTTTTAAATACCAATGTAACGACTTGTGTAGTGCTGTTAACTCCTGTATAACATTTTCTCATTGAGATAATCCTCACTTTGGGGAAGCAGTGCTTCTCCAGCGAAAGCAGAAAAGTGCCCCAGTTCTGAATCATTCTTCTTGGAAAGAAACCATTCAACTTCATTCTTGGATTGCTTACATAACATGCTTTGAATAGATAGAAGAAATCTACTGCTGCACATATTTCACGATTTGATATCTTATCCAAACAGGAGTATTCATGTCATTATTTCAAGATCTCCTTTTGATAGTAGAACTCAAGCCCAATGGTTTTAGAAACCACACGTTCTTACTTAAGCGCTTGAACAAAATCTGAAGGTACAACTGTTGTTGGTTGAATGAATAAACCTCACGAAGCGGCAATCAAAACGTGTGACATTAATGGTCTTGTCACTTGCTTTGAATTCTGAAAGTGAAGAAAATGGTTTTTCGCCGTCAATTACCTGGCTGGGAACTTCTCGTTGTACAAGTTAAACCAACCTGAGGAAGTACTTTTGATTTTCTCGTAATAATCTCATTAGAATGTTCAATTACCTGAAACAAGCGGAAAACACCTCAATGAACGATTGAACGAAACATACAAATTAAAAAAGAGTACATGAGCATTGTAAGAGCAAGAGGTCCTTTTTCTCCGAGACCAACCTATTGATTTCACGATACTTAAATTGATAACGAAATGAAAATTTTGTTAAATTTAGCGTGCCTCAAATATTCATATGCAAGCACGCTATTCATACTCATTGAAGTATGAATTCATCTTTCGTGTAAAGTATTATTTTCCGAATTGGACATCTCCCGGGTCTCATCCTCTTCGGCATTCTGGAAAGAACACGATCGGGGTCAGTGGCGAGGCATGAATGATCGATTTTCCATAATTTCCCATCTAAAGCTGGGGTAAAGAATCGATTATAAAGGTGTTTGTCGCAAACGCCCTGCTTATCGATACTTGTCCACAGCTTTAAACGACAGATCAATCGATATATCGGAAAGCACGCTGATCAGGGTGCACCGAAAACCACCCCGCGGGACGCGACCCTTGCGGGACACGAGTCCAGAACTGCCGGAAGTTTCGGGAATGACTTTATAGATGCTATCAGCCACATCTGAAATAGATCCAGCGGCTCCAGGTCCCTTTTTTATCTCCCTCGGCGAGCGGCGCGACCCTCCCGGCGGAATAACAAGTATCCCCGCCCGGGCTCGGGCCGGGCGGGGGTAAGTAATCGGCGCCTGCGAGTTATACAACCCGCGCGGCCCCGCGCCCGAAACAAGGGCTCCGGCGGCGGTGAATGAGGCATAAATTGTATTTTGTATCTGGAGAGTTGACAAATTATCGGCGGAAAAAGTTTCGCCTTGCGCCGCGGCGGGAGGAAATTCATAACTTCATGAATTGACTTGGCGGGGAAAAATGGCGCGGAATTTCGGGGGTTGATAACGGGGGAGTCTTGGATGTATGGGAGCACTTCATCCGGGGGGAGGGGCGCCCCCTTGAAGCTTTCAGCCGCTTCAGAGCGGTAATTTACTGCCCGTCGCCAGCGCCGCCGCAGCTGCGGAACCTGGCCTAATAACTGAGATTGCATGGAGATAAAGACGCCAGCCTCGACGAGGGGTTTTTTCCCCCCGGAATTTTGGTCGCGTCCGAACGCTTTGTCCGCGTGAAGATGCCCCCGGAACTTTTGAGAGCGGACCGTAATTCGTCGCGTAGCTGTGGCGTGAGGGAGCATCTCTATTTCCGCATGAGCCGCGAAAATCATAGAGTTAATCGGAGAACAAGGCTCACGTGGAAACTGAGATATGCTCTAAGTCCGAGGAGCCAAGATTTGGGTGAATAGATCTTGGGTTTGTGGCAATGGAGGCATATAGATTGGTAGATAGCTTTGGTCCATTTATAGTTTTGATGAGAGATAATCAGGGTTATCTTGGAATCAAGCACACCATGCTAACTGGGAAACTACTGGATAATAAACTTTCGTTATAAACGTCAAATAACCTAATACGCGTTATGTACGTTAAGTTAACAGAGGTAACATTGAATTCTCAACCCCTTAACAAGCCTATAATCTAGTAGACTCTACAAATTTAAGACGATTAAAAAGTGAAACCATCTATATACCGTTTCAACGTTTAGTGAGACTAGTCATTGTAAAAGATGTAGAACCATCTTTACTCTAATTGACATCAAGAACTCCATCCAGAAAAACTACCTTAGAACATGTACCACACGGAGAATCTTCGGAAAGTAGAAGGCAAACTATTATCAGTGATTTTAACAGTGATTTGACGATAGAATCACAAACTATTCCCAAGAACTTATATATCCTTTATCATAAATGTAAAGTAGTTACCCCAAATATCTATTCTATAAAAATATGCGAAAGGTGCCTGAAGGATTGCTTGAAAGGTAAAGAATTTTGACTTAAAAAAATATTACAGTACTCCATACCGCAGAAGACTGCATTCAATTGGAGCGAAAACTTGGAATGTTCATTGGAGCGTGGAACGTGTTAAGGAGAGATTACAAAAGTTTTAAGGACTTCATTCTTACCACCAACATGATAAAACCGCGGCTTTTAGCATTCGAAGCCAATCAGAGCCGCGTTTGTGCTATGGTCCGTTGGGTGGTAAAATGGACAGTAGCTCCATTGCACGTTTCGAACGTATCACCAACCCTGACAATGAATACGAGACTTCTCATACTTGTATGATGAACTTGTATTTTTGGAAAAGTCGAGTTGGTGGCGTTTCCGAAATCTCCGAGAACGGTTCTCTGTGTGTGTAGAAAAGGTGGTCCTATCTACCGCTGGTTATGAGATACAGAATTTCAAAATTGCGATTTACATTGGAATTAATGGGGTCGATGCGTGGTTTTCCCCCGATATCTCGAAAGAACAAAAATGAAGTAGCTGTTTGAGCACGGATTTTATTTTATTTATTTTATACTATTCATTTATATAATAATCAAACCTGGTATTACTTTACTTTACGTCATTATTATGCGCTGCAGCGCGACGCGGCAATCACGGTTGCTGCCCGCGCGGCCTAGTAGTCTTTCACAAATTAAAATCACATACAGTCCACTCTTCAAAATTACTTAGTATTTTCTTTTCTCATTTTTTATTTTATTTTGGGCCTCTGCCCAAACAGTAGCTTTAGGTACCTTTTGGCTCTGGGGTACTGATATTGGGTGCGATGCATAATGCATATTTTCCTGGGCAATTCAGCGATTATGATGATGCTGGTGTTTCCTGTCTCACGCTTGCTAAAACCCCGGGAGATCTGCATTCAGTAAGTTGTTTTACAAGAAATCATGTACACGAACATAATGTGAAACATGCTACAAAGGCAATTTTGTTTCTAAAACGATTTTATCGTAAGTTCCACGTTAAATACTTTTAATGTGGTATACTACCGTTTCAGGGTGAAGACTTTCGCTCGTTATGATCCTTGCTGGAAGTCACCACTAGTAGCCCAATTGTTGACATTGATAGACAAAGCGATGGACAAAGAAGGCAAACTGAAAATAAAGCGAGCCTATTGGTGGAAGCGGGTGGTTGCAATGGACAAAGGAGGTAAGTAATAGACTTAAAACCGCAACGTAAGAGAGACCCAGTAGGTAGTCTATAATTTTCCCTCCTGGTCTATAAAAACCACCCGTTACAACCATTTGGATCGAACCATATTCTCTATGTCTTCTTTTTAAATAGCTTTGTCTATCAATTTCGATAATCAGCCCGCAGGTCGCTCATTGATCCCTGATTAACAAGAGGGTTGAATCCACCTTGAAACGTTCCTGACATTTTGCTGTTTATTTTTAACATCGCCTACCTGTTTTCTTGAGTTTAATTTCGTTGAATTGTTCGAGCTATTTGTGTGTAATGTTTTTAAGTCGCTAATATTCATTTATTAACACCACGCGTTCCGCTGAAGTGAGTGGGAGGACTTGCCGCTATTTTAGTCCCTCTAGAACTTGAAATTGTAAATACTTGCTTAAGGATCTATTTATATTCTGGTTGCCGTTGCCGTTTTTATGGTATCTTGGCAATTTGAATCAGGCTCATAGGACAAAGAAAAACAAATATCTTACACTCCTCACCGAAACACTTGTCGGTCCTTGGCTGGAAAGGGCTAAGGCATCGTTGATGGAACAATCAAGTGTTCAAATCATTTTCATATTTTATCGATTTAATTTTCGGGAACAAATGTGTGCTCTATTAAATCCGTCCTCGGAGAAAAGTTTCAGTGCAACGAGAAACTTACAATTATTTACTTGGTACCATTTAAATTTCAAGAACATTTCGACTGAAGAACGCAAAACTATGTCAAGGCAAGCGACGGCTTGAAGTCTATGTTGGTAAGATACCCTTAGGAGAACAAGTGAAAAATTGGTGAATGGATTTCAAAATGTTCTACGTAAAAACTTTAGATTTCCACCTAGCGTTGGTAAAAAAAACCTCTTGGTTCAAGAGTGCAATTTCTTGTCGCCGGATTTAAGAGTCTGGACTCTTGTTTCAAGCGGATTTTGAATTGAATCAATGCAAAATCCGCTTGAAACAAGAGTTCAAGACTCTTAAATCCGGCGACAAGAAACTGCACTCTTAAGTCAATGCACCGCGGCATTGGTCCAAGAGGTTTTTTTTTTTTTTTTTTTTTACCAGTGATGCATGGTACACCCTTAGCAGGGTGTCGGGTATTTTTTAATTATGAAAAATCCTGATATGTTCCTGATTTTTCCTGATATTTCATAAAAAATTCGTAATTTTTGCATTTTGAAAATTCCTGATATTTTCTCGTAAAAACTATTTTTATTGCATAAATGCATGCGGAAACTAAATTTTCTGATAAGGTTCTTATGATTAGAAACTAGTATAAAATTATAAAAACGCAAGTAAACATCGACGCGACTACTCCTGGCACGGTAGGCAAAAAGCAATAAGACTTCTCCGCTGAGGAGATTCGCGTAGGAAAAATTCCTGATAAAACGTCGGATTTTTCAGATTTTCTTGATTTTTTCCTGATTGGCCGAAATTCCTGATATTTTCTGGTTTTTCCTGATGCTACGCACCCTGCTTAAATAAACGTGAAATAATAGAGAGAAGCAAATGCACAATTTTAGCAACACCCGATAGCGCTTGGGATGTTTTAAATTTCCACTTTTCAATTATTAATCCTCGCTTAGGGAAGTTATGACAATTAAACCGTTGCGTTCGTGTCATAAATGCAAAAGCATTCAGAAGCGCAAGGCGGGTCCCCCGGATGGCGTCATCGTAAATCACAACCGCCTGCCTTCCGGCAAAAAAAACCCCGACGATTCCTTCGTTGGGTACTCGCAAAATCGCGGCATTCCCGCCAAAACCGGCAACCGGTTGCGGTTCGGTTTCCTGCGCCGCTACTTTTTAATTATTCGCCGCTAATTCCACGAGCGGGTCCCGTCACGTCGTTCGGCGGTTTTTTGCGCCGTCAACGCGTCAATATTAACATTTTTGTCGCCGATTTTCGCCAATTTAACTCCTTCCGCACATTTCCCGCATCCATCATCCCATGGCGCCACCCCCTTCCCCCTCCCACCGCCACCGCTGGCACGGTTCATTTGCGATGTTCGCCTGGCAGCTCAACAAATTTCAGCTTTCCAAACTGGTTTCACGGCGATTATTCGCCGCTCGAGTTGTTCATTGGTTCGGTCCGGGCGGGGCCGTTCGATTGGAATTGGTTCCCTTTTTTTTCTTTTTTTAATTTGGTTATTTATATTCAAAAGAGTTGCAGATTAGCGGTCTCAATTCCGCTGGGACTCCTAAAGCATGTTATTCACCGCGAGCGTGTTTCAGTTGTACTCTTTAAAATTGTATAAATTAAAACTGATGAGCTAGTTTTCTCTGACCTCCCTGCTCCGACTATCAACTACGAAATGGAAGAATCGTGTTGATTCTCGTCCCTTCGTTTACTTTGATCATTGTAAAGGCACTATAAAGTTCATAACCCTATCACTCTCGGAAAAGGACTTCACTTTGAGTCCAGATAATTTAGAGACCAAAGACTTATCCAGAAAAGTTAGTCACTGAGCATACTTTTGAGATCTATCTCCTGCACGACCATAGCCTGCTTTTTTTTTTATTTGAGTATCGCAGACTCCTGTGGTGTGTCGGGAGTTACTCGAGAGAATCCCTGGGGACGAATTGAAGAACACGCTGCGACCATGAGACCATTGAACATGAACCCTTATCCACGAATATCTAAAATAAAATCCGCTCATCGTGCAACAGTAACAATTTCTTGCTTGCTAACATTAAATACATAATACCATTATAAAAAGGCAAAAATACCAAACATGCATAGCCAGCAAAAAGTACACTAAGATACGTACATGATGGAAGAATGTATTATTTTCGTTCAACATGTACATATTATAGTGTACTTTCCTGCTGTCTAAATTTGGTCTTTTTGGTAGTTTTATGTATTTAATATGTAAGCCCTGAAGATGGCACCTGCGGACTCTGCGGTGCCGAAAAGATTCGGTGAGGAATATGTGAATGTAATTAATAAAATGTATTGCATAAGTCTACCATATCTCTTGATATTACTAGGGCCTTGTCCACACGAGCGTGGTTCGCGGAACTTGTTCCCGGAACACCTTTTAGCTGAACTAAAACCTATTCCTGCAAGCCCCGGAACTTCCCCCGTATACTCTGAGCTTCTATGTCATTTTCTCGTGAATTCGTTTGTTTTGGTTTCTTACGTCCTTTATGTCTTGGCATTTGTTTTCGTTACGCTCGCGGCGGTAGTAATCTATTACTTTGCAATAATTGTATAGTTTTACGGAAGTTCCGGCTCCAGGTCGGGCGAACTCGTGTGGACAGCATCCCTCGTTTTCAGGAATAAGTTTCGGGAAACTGAGCAGTTCGTCGAATGAGTTCCTCGAACCGCGACCATGTGGACAGGGCCTAGTATCAAGCTAAATACTTGTAAAAGAATGCGTCTATTACTTTAGCTTTTCATTTCTGCACACAAAAAGACGCAACCAAATAAAACTAAAAGAGATACTCCACATTCAACGAACTCTAAAAACGCGAGATCATCCGCGAGATGGCAGCATCGTCGGGGCGTCGCGTCGCGTTGAACGCCTCTCTCGTCGTGTGTCTTCCTCTCACAAATCGTCGTCCCTCCGACGTAAGGCCGTGTCTGAGTTTCTGCATGAGCCCTGGTTTACATACAAACCCATGCTTTCTGGGGCTCATGCGGAAATCGAGGTGCGCCCTTCCGCCGGAGGGACGACGAAATTAAACTAATAGCGTATTGAGAAAGTTCGGGGAGCATTAACTGAAATAGGTATTGTCAGGGTGGCGGCGGCGCCCACGCAACGCGGAGGACCCAGAAAAAATATGTAAATAAAGAAATAATACTCAACTTTGAATGGAAGTTCCCTTTTAAAGTACTTTTCATTCATAATTTATCGGGAAAGTTGCCCCTATTCTCCCCCTCGCCTCGCGCGCGCGGAACAGGTGCGCTTAGCGAGCGTAGGCTGGAAGGGCGGGGGGGGGAGGGGAGGCTTCAACCCCGCAACTTTCAATTCTCGATTCTCCGCGTCTCCTGGACGCCCACGGATTGGTGACAGAGCCTCCCTCGCCGCGCTGACAATTCGTCGTTCCCATCGCGAAACCACGCAACTCAATTTCCAATGTTGCCGAATTTCCCCTCGCCGACTGCATATTGACCGGAGAAATGTTTGGCATTTCTAACTAAAAATTTCACTGATTTTTCCTCGGATTTCGTTCAAAAATCAGAAAATTCTGGGGAAAAATTGCACGGATAAATTTTTGTAACACGAAATCATTTTTTGAGTTAAGTTGGCAACATTGAAATGGAGGTACGTTTCTTCGTTCGGGAGACGACGGATTGCCTTCGCGGGGTTGTGTTTCGTTCCACGAAAAAGCCATCGGAGATGGCACTGCCGGAAGGCGATTTCAGTTTCGCCTCTCGAGCGTGCGCCCCTCAGTATGATGAGAAACACTGGAAAAAAAACACATTGGATCTAGAGTTCAGACTCTTAAAAACATGGACAGCAAAAAGTACTCTTGATTCAATCAGAATTTAGCTTAAATCAAGAACCAAGCCTCTTAATTTAAGCGGATTTCGCTTTGCTTCAAGCAAAAATCCGATTGAATCAAAAGTATTTTTTCTTGTCAATGTTTTCAAGAGTCTGGACTCTAGATCCAATGTGTTTTTTTCCAGTGAGGAACAACGCTGTATGATCAATTGTATTTGGTCAGATTTTCTCGTTTGTTACGACTTAATACACAATAAACTCGATTCCAAGAAGAGTGATGAGCACACTTGCCTTAAATTTTGCGACTTTGTGCGAAGAAATGTTGTATTTCACCAGAACAGTAATTTTTCATACTTATTCACCGTTTTTACCTTCCTTACATCTAAACCGCTTCAAGAAGTTATAAACAAACCGAGCTCCGTGGAAGAGGACCTCTTTCGCAGTTTATATAAGTAATGTTTGCTACTTTTACCTGCAGTTAAGAGCCCGTGACAGATTTCACAGCTCGTCTAGTCTATAATTTTCATTACCATATTTTAAAATGGCTTTGAAACTTGTTTTGCACAGATGTAGATATTTTTTTCTCTGTAATTAAATGTACTTACTTTCAATTATACTGATAGTCGAAGGTGTCTTTTTTCCTTACAACTAAATTCATTAAAAGTAGCTTCATTACAACTAAATTCATTAAAAGTAGCTTTGAGACAGTACCTATTGGTCTTACATTTTATATTTCTTTGTTAAGATGATTCAAGAGCGGAGGCAGCTTGTTATAAGAGGAATAAGTAAGTAATGTTTGCTACTTTTACCAGATGAGAGCTCGAGACAAGTTTCACGAGTCTCGACAATATTTTATAATACCATATTTTAAAATGGCATTGATAATTGTTTTTGATAGATATAGATTTATTTTTTCTCTCTGTAATTGAACGTAGGTATTTATGTATGCAGTAGGCATGGTGGAAATCACACTTCAGAATCACACGAAAAAGAACGACGATTCCTCGTAAGTCCAGTTTCCTTCGAAAGTCATTTACTATAGTTTTTTTTTTTTAATTTCAGAAATGAAGGATCTGCCACTTCTCAGAAAAGGAAAATTGACACTGATGCATCCCCGCAGCAAAAGAAGTCAAAATTAGCTGTTACAGCAGAAATTCACCACTCACCTAAAAATGAAAGCCAAAAGAAGGAAAATCCTTCGGAAAAGATTCATTATGAAATGGGAGGGAATGAAAGAAGGTAAAAATATTTATGTATTTTTATAATTCCACTGAACCGCATATTAATATGTAATTGATTCGGAAAATTTAAAAAAAAATAATTGGAATGGAAAATTGTTTCTTATATTTTAGGAGTCGTCTGAGCGATTGGAGGGCTTTGAGAAAGAGAGAGTGTCACATTTGCAAATTTAAAAATAGAATTTTAAAGACGTCCCCAGAACCCGTAATCGAAATGACTCACGAAGAGACGGCCCCAGGACCCGTAATCGAAATAATTCACGAAGAGACGGCCCCAGAACCCGTACAGGAAAAGGAAACCCCTGAAAGCCTTGAATATTTTGATGAAAGAGAACCACCAGGTGAGTGAATGAAAAATCCTTCACTTCGAATCATATTCAGTTTGCAAAGTAACAGTCAAGCGAAAGTGTATCATGTATCATGTGTGTGTACTGTGTGTCAGTGTGTGTATCATGTGTGCATCATTTGCATCTTAAGTCTTAGTATTATATATATTGACTAATTCAACCGTTCGATTTCCAGGTTTTTGTAAAGGAGCTTTCGACCGAACAAAGCATAAAAATTGTTCAAAAATCAAAATTTTGCCACGGATGGCAGCCGAGCAATCCACAACATGTGGAATGTATTCATATATAACTCGAGGAATTTAATTATTAATTAAGAATAAGAAATATCTCTCTGAAGTTGTGTTCATCTTATCATATTATTGTCTGATTTCATTATATTATATCCTTATATTCTTGCATATTTCTTATATCCTTATATTGTATGCGGGCATGGCCCGTTTTTAAGCTGACCTCCCCCAGACGGCCTAGGCCATGGGATATTTCGGCGTGGTAAAGTTTTTTGTTCAAATTGTATGTGTGATTTTATCATCAATAAACGCTATTATTATTATTATTATTATTCATTATTTCTTATTATTATTATTATTCATATATGGAATCAATTGAGGAGCAGAAAAGGAACAAAATCGGATATTCTACGCCTGCGCAGGTTTATCGTTAATAATTGTGTTGAAATCAAAAGTAATTTAAATGACGCGGACAACAACAACAACAACCTCCAGCACGTTTCCATTTCCGATCTCGAAGCTCTCACCACCCACACTCAAGAGAAGGGAACTGCAGAAGAAGTTATAATCATTTCTGGTGAAAAACCCAACAACCTCCACGACGTTTCATTGCAGATCTCGAAGCTCTCACCAACCACACTCAAGAGAAGGGAACTACAGAAAGAACGATTGCGGAGAACACGGAGCACCAGAGGATACATTATGCGGAGGTATCAGAGAGATTAGCGAAAATGGGTAATAAATTAACAGAGGTAGTGGCGAACGAGGAAGCGAAGGAAAAGAACAGAGCTGTGGAAAGGAAGGAAATTAAGTTAAAATCATTTCTGTTGAAAACCCCAACAACCTCCAGCACGTTTCCATTTCAAGATCTCGAAGCTCTCACCACCCACACTCGAGAGGGAGGAGGAACTGCAGAAACACTTGATACCATTCGGTGAAAGATGCACAACGCTCGGGGCGGCCGAAATCGATGTCGCAGATGAAGAAATTGACGATTGGACGAACTTGGTCCAGAATTCGCAACAACCGATCAAGGGTGGCTGAGCGACATTAAGTATCTCGGGAAATAATTCGGCGATAACTCAGACGCCAGGAATTCCTTCCGTCCATACAAAATAAAACTGATTCAAGAAATTCACGAAGATGATCCAGATCGGCGTCTCCAGTTGTGTGAGAAAATCCTGGAAATGATTGATGATGATCCAGATTTCGTGAAAGACACTTGCTTCGGTGAGGAATCGACTTATTTTTTAAAAGGTATCGTCAACAGGCACAACTGCCGGTCCACAGAAAATCCACATGTGGGCAGAGAATGTCACACGCAATTCCCACAAACATTAAATGTTTGGTACGGCATTCTCGGTAACAAGCTTATCGGTCCGGTTTTTTATTCCCGGTAACTTAAAAGCGGAAACCTATCTAACTATGCTTGAAGAAACAACCGTGCTGAAAATAATCAAGGCAAATGAAGATTCTGATGAGGACTACGACCCATGGTTCCAGCAGGATGGCTCCCCTCTTCATTTCGCCTTACAAGTTCGCAATCAAAGTTTCTACATCAAACTTTTCCACAACATTGGATTGGACGATAAGGGACTTGAAGAAACAACCGTGCCGAAAATAATCAAGGCAAATGAAGATTCTGACGAGGACTACGACCCATGGTTCCAGCAGGATGGCGCCCCTCTACATTTCGCCTTACAAGTTCGCAATCAAAGTTTCTACATCAAAGTTTTCCACAACATTGGATTGGACGATAAGGGACTTGAAGAAACAACCGTGCCGAAAATAATCAAGGCAAATGAAGAATCTGACGAGGACTACGACCCATGGTTCCAGCAGGATGGCGCCCCTCTACATTTCGCCTTACAAGTTCGCAATCAAAGTTTCTACATCAAAGTTTTCCACAACATTGGATTGGACGATAAGGGAATTGAAGAAACAACCGTGCCGAAAATAATCAAGGCAAACGAAGATTCTGATGAGGACTACGACCCGTGGTTCCAGCAGGATGGCGCCCCTCTACATTTCGCCTTACAAGTTCGCAATCAAAGTTTCTACATCAAAGTTTTCCACAACATTGGATTGGACGATAAGGGGCTTGAAGAAACAACCGTGCCGAAAATAATCAAGGCAAATGAAGAATGTGACGAGGACTACGACCCATGGTTTCAGCAGGATGGCGCCCCTCTACATTACAAGTTCGCAACTTTCTACATCAAAGTTTTCCACAACACTGGATTGGACGCTGAGGGACTATTGAATGGCCGGCAAGATCCCCAGATCTCACTCCTGTTGATTTCTTCCTACGGGGTCATCCTGAAAGTATGGTCTTCCGCCATGCGATTTGGAAGACTTCTGACAACAAGTCGTTGATGAATGTGCCAAAATCACACCTGAAATGTTGGCTAACGTACGCGAGGAATTTGAAAATCGATTGTACTACTGTCAAGAAAAAAATGGACATCACTTTGAACAGGAGTTGAGGTAAAAGTGTCTCCGTTTCGTCAATCAAAAATGAAGAGGTGACGAAGACTGGTACAGTGCTCGATGGTGAGGCTGATACAGTCATTGAATTCAATTACTATGTTTTTGTTTGATGATATGTGTTACTATGGTATGGCAGTGTTTAATTTCCTTACATACTAGAGGCGAGATTTACTCCAATTCAACAGTAAACACCGATGTAATAGTCGACACCGATGCAGCAGTTGTCACCAATGTAACAGTCGATCCCAATAGTACAGTTTTCATTTAATCTATTCTTACTAAGATGCATTTGTGTTACTTTGGCGGCAGGGTATTATTTCATTACAGTTTCAAATTTTATTTGTTTAGTTATTGTTAGTTATTTATATTGTTGTAGTATTTGTTTAGTTATTTGTTGAGTTATTGGAGATATTAGATGGGAGAAAGGGAAGAAATTTAGAGTTGAAATACAACGATGCTAGGGATGTAGACAGTATGCTATTCTTTAAGGGATTGAGAGATTATACATTGTTTGGTTGTGAGAAATGGGAGGAACTGCATTTGGGAGCTTTTAGAAATAAGGTAGGAAATGAATTAATGAAATTCCAAAGAGATAACTGGGGGGATGGTGAACTTCTACCGAGATGTTACAGGTGGAAGGAGTTTGGCTTGTAGGGATTGGTAAGGGAATTGTTAAATATACAATAACAGGTTAGGGATTGGCTCAAGCTGGTTTACGAGCAGATGGGATTAGCCCTTGAGGGCTAGTTAAAAAAAAAAGTATTTCCAAATAAGTTCTGCTTTCATTTAAAGATTTTCCGCGGTGTATGATTATGTAAGTTCTGCTAGAATGTGGCATTGGCTGGAGTCCTGCAGCGACAGCACCGTTTAACACATACTGGTGCCTTTCGAGTCTATTTCGCCATTTGGCATTTTTTATGATGGGGCAATTTACTGTTCAGTATTTCTTAGGGGAAGCATTACAGTTTCAAATTTTAATTGGAAATGCCTCCGAAAAGCGTTATTTTCCGCGTCTTCTCCTCGAAATGATGAATATCTTGAAGCGCAGGAACAAACTTTGTAATTACCGCGCTGATGTTGATGGTCTCTGTGCCTCTTATCACCAGTTTTTCCTCCCAGAGGGAGCTGGTGATTAAATTTCCATCCTTTTTTGTAATCTTTGTCTTGTGTGCTTTGATTTTGCTGCACTGTGCCGAGTCTGTTTACCTGGTAATCAGTCTCGGTCTCGCAATTACAGCGGAGCGACGGCTCGTTTTTGTTTTTAATTTTTTTTTTTTTTTTTTTTTTCCGGTTGATAATGAAATTGTTACTATTTTGAAACGTCCCGGGTTTTGTTTATTCCTTTTTCTTTATTTGCAGCCTTTTCCCCAAATTTTAAGGAAATTGATGGCAAAATTAATTTTCTTGATCTGTCGGTCCATCGTGAGGGTAATTTAGCTGTTTGCCAATGGTACCAGAAGCCAACTTCATCAGGGCGTTATTTAAATTACCTTTCTGTGCAGCCTGAAATTTACAAGAAAAATGTTGTCACCAATTTAGCACAGCGAATTGTGCGTCTTACCGACCATCAGTTTCTCTCAGAAACTATAAAGATAGGGAAGAGATTGTTGCTCGAAAATTGTTACCCTAGCACTCTTGTTGATCGGGAATTCTCAAAAGTGTTGAGGGAAAAAGGAAGTGGAAAACACCAAAATTATGGTTGTAAAAAGGGTCAAATAAAATTTGACAAACTGATTTCTTTGCCATATGTGCCCCTTTTGTCGGAAAGTTTAGCAAATGTTTTTAAAAAAGTATGGATTTTCTGTTGTGCATACCAAATATAACGATCTCGGTTTTTTAATGTCCAATTTGAAATCAAAAAGAACTAATGACTTGGTGGCTGGCGTCGTTTACTACGTACAGTGTCAGGATTGTGAAGTCGGGTACGTAGGACAGACATCCCAGGTACTAAAAAAGAGGCTTTCTCAACATCGATATGGGAAAGGGGAGAAGACTGCCTTGCAGCACCACCAAGATGCAGAGGTGCATCGCTTTGACTTCGGGGGGGCTAAAATTTTAGCCTCCGAAAAGCGTTATTTTTCGCGTCTTCTCCTCGAAATGATGAATATCTTGAAGCGCAGGAACAAACTTTGTAATTACCGCGCTGATGTTGATGGTCTCTGTGCCTCTTATCACCAGTTTTTCCTCCCAGAGGGAGCTGGTGATTAAATTTCCATCCTTTTTTGTAATCTTTGTCTTGTGTGCTTTGATTTTGCTGCACTGTGCCGAGTCTGTTTACCTGGTAATCAGTCTCGGTCTCGCAATTACAGCGGAGCGACGGCTCGTTTTTGTTTTTAATTTTTTTTTTTTTTTTTTTCCGGTTGATAATGAAATTGTTATTATTTTGAAACGTCCCGGGTTTTGTTTATTCCTATTTCTTTATTTGCAGCCTTTTCCCCAAATTAAGTTGTTCTTTTATTTCAAATTTTATTTGTTTATTAATTCCTAATAAGTTCTGCATTCATTTGAACATTTTCCCCGATGTATGATTGTTCAAGTTTGCTATAATGTGGCATTGGCTGGAGTCCTGAATGAAGCCAGAGAGCCAATCCTACTGGCCAATGCCATGTTGTTGAATTTCAATAGTCATATCCTCGCTGATTTTTTTTCTGATTTTTTCTTGCGGTTACAAAAAAAATTTGAAATTTCCTACAGGTTGAAATAATTTAAATTTATATGGAGATTTTCCTCGATATGCCTCTATGATTTGGTGGTGGGGAGGCCCGGGAGGGACTCGAAGCGCCGCCAATTCTCCGTGGTGTGTCCACGGAGAAAACGTAAAACGTAACGTAAACTTAAACGTCGTTTTACGTATGCAGTTGAAATTACAAAGGAGAAAATTTGCTTTTCAACTAGGTGCTTGCTCTCTCTGCGCCCTATGCCTATCTGCCGAGGATGCATCGGAACATGCTTTTTTCGGCTGTAGCTCGGTTACGGAACTTAAAACAGACTTAGAGAACAAGTTAAAAAGCACCATTTCTTCTGAAAATATTATGTATTTTATGTTTGAATCCAAGGAATGTTGGGATAAAATCCACCTTTACATCACTAAAGTTCTCAGGTTAAAAATGAAGTGCAGTTCCAACTCCTCAACACCTAACAGTGTTGCAGCCGGAGAGATATCCCTCAATAGGGATGATTCCTGTGTCATCCGGGCAGATATGCAGCCGTGAGTTTGGTTTAGTTGGTCGGTTCGACTTCGGTCCCCGATCTCCCTAGCCAGCCTCTGACCATAGCTTTTTTTCAAAATTAGAGCCCAAACCAACATATGATAGTTTAACCGCCTAGATGACCATCTGGCCGAAACCCACCCCATGTTTGGGGTGGTAGCGCGAAACGGATGGAAATCGAAACCCCCGACTTTGGTTTACCACAGCCGGTGGAACAAGACGCTTAAATTGTCATATCTTCGATAAGATTCGCCACTTTTTCTCCCGAAAAAACTACAAAAGAAAAATAAGAACAAAAAAAACTAGGTGATTGAGAGAGCTACACTGGAAAAAAACAAATTGGAACTAGAGTCCAAACTCTTAAAAACATCGACAAGAAAAAATACTCTTGATTAAATCGGATTTTTTCTTGGATCAAAACGAAATCCGCTTAAATTATGAGGCTTGGTTCTTGATTTTAGCTAGATTCTGATTGAATCAAGGGTACTTTTTCTTGTCGATGTTTTTAAGAGTCTGGACTCTAGATCCAATGTGTTTTAGTTTCCAGTGAGCGAGCAATACAATTGTCAACGAATTTGGAACCTTAGGAAGGTGAGTTATTCTGTCTCTATCGGCAACGTTATAGTTTTCTTACAGCGCGACCCGTCTCTGCGTGGCAAGGCGTACATGCGATTTGAACGAAACCCCCTTCAAATTTCTCCCCAGCGAGGCGGGCTCCATTCATGAATTCAGCATGATTTTCGCACCTCCACAGACGACCGACGCGACGCCTCCACGGTCTGGAGGCGGGTGTTCTCTCTTCTTCGGTGGAGCAATCTTTCCGATGGATCCTGCATTGAACGTAGGCGACTCCGCAAATTCGGTTTTGGATGTCTTTCAGCACGCCCGCGCCCTGATCGAGTGTATTAATACTCGATGGAAATTTCGTTGAGAAGGGCGGTGTTAGGCGGAATGCGGGCGTTACAGAAACTCTAACAGACAACAGTGACACTGGATGGAACGAGACAGTTCTTCATTGAAAAAAAGTTATCGATTTTCGGCAGAGGAAATTCCCTGGTGAGGTTTTTCTTTGTGGAGTTATTTTCATTGAATGAACCAAAAAGGCTCTTTCTTGATTTCCACAGAATTTAGAAAATTGAATGTGCAAAAATTGTGATACATCTTTAGCTAATCGTGTGAATGGCGCCAATAAACGGTTGTAAACGGGTATGTAAAGAGTGGTAGTCGTAATTTGCTGAAGTTGAGCTTTTGGATGGTCGTGGAATTCTTCAACTCTTTGCTCAAGTTGGAGCCTGAGGTCCAGCATGCGAAGAGGATAAAGATAGTCCTTAGTTCGATCACAGGATCATCTGACAAGTGATGTTACATTTACTGCCTCAAATATTAACAATAATTGATCCCCGATTAATTTTAACCAAGGATCTTACATGATAAATGTAAGTAACGTTTTTTCGGAAAAATCTGTTTCAAAGTGGCCAAATTTTTTCCCCATCAGACCTGATTTTCTAGCTTTCAAAAGTAGCTATCGAGTTAAAAAGTGTGGTGGCTGTTAAGGTAGGCATTTTAACCATACATGCTTAGGCGTGAGAGAAATAATCGCATACGTGAAACTTCCTCCGTTGTAAGCTCAAATCGAGTAGAAATAAAGTAATTGATCCAAAGTCTAAATACTGTGAATAACTTCTTCGGTTACTAACACATGGAAATATATTTTAGAGGCCCATCATTGCTCTCATCCTATTGTTGTAAATGTTACTTTAGGGAATGAACACTCAGATTTGCCTAATGATGAGTGATGACGACTGAGTTGAGCAAGTGGACGTATTTCTGCCAAACGGAACTATGTGCATTACGACGTGAGCCCCGCTATGCATACATTCTTATGGATCTCAAGGCTCATGTATTCATGCTTATAGTCCCGTTTGGCAGAACTACGTCCAATTGGTTCATCGATCCTGACCAAATTCGCAAAAACAAGCCGAGCAAAGTACTCAACCCGACATTCATCAGACATCGTTAGGCAAAAAAGAACGTTGACTTCTGAAATTAATTATTCCTTTAATCCATTACATTAATAACATTGTGAATGCGGGGTTCCTGAAAGACATTCTCTCCGAGTAAGAAATGCTTATTAAGTACCGTTTAACTTGAAGACAATGAGGAGACCAAAGCGAAGGCTATTTCAAACACTTCCATTCTATGAACTCGGGGAAAGCGTTTCATCTCGGTATGAAATATCGAGCCCTGGCAGAAAAAAACCACCGCAAGCAATGCAATTTAGAAGAAAGAGGAAACCTCTAGCCTCGGAAGAAAAATACTCCTCGGCACTGAATGAAGGCGGAGCCACATCGGCATTCCGCGAGAAAATAAATTGTGGAGCGTTTAATTGTAATGCTTTCGATGTTTATTTGGACGTGTTTAAATCGAAAGGAACTAACTCCACCGTAATCTCCGCCCTGCGATCCGTAAACACGTGCGAAGATAGGGCCCACGTCACAGCGGAGATAGGCGATTTCGATTTGCGGACTCCCATTTTGACGGTTAAAGCCGCGGCATGACCAATCGACCGGGCACCCAGCTGCATTTGTCTTCCTGGCAGGGGAGAGGGTTTCATTTTTTAATCCTCTCGAGATCGTGTAACGGTGCGGAGAGTAATGCCGTGCAAAGAAAAAACGCCGTATGAGCCTCCAGACGTTGCCAAATTTCTTTCGATAAAAAAACGAATTCAGTGGGAAAATTGAAAATATTTTCCCTTCAAATTTTCAGAGAATTTTTTTCGCAATTTAATCTATAGAGTATCTGAGAATTTAAAGGAAAAAAGTTCATGAATTTCGTCAAAAACACATGTTTTTTCCAGGGAAATATGACAACATTCAAATGTTCATGCGGCGTTCCTCCGTAACACGACAGAATAAGCGTCGGATAAATCCTTGGAATAATAGGACCTTAATCCCAGTGGCGTGGCGCGCTTTGCGATAGATCGATTGATATGCCATTTAAACCTATGGAAAAAAATCGATACGCAGGGTGTTCGCAGCGAGCACCTTAATCATCGATTCTTTACCATAGGTTTAAATGGCATAACAAGCGATACATCGCAATTCACGCCACGCCACTGCTTGATCCCGCAACTTGGCAACCGTATAAATCGGTTTAATCGGGAGCTTTTGCAGATTACAAATGTCTCGGTGTTGTTGTGCACGGCGCTAATACCGACTTTACGGCATCAAATGTTGGCACTCGGGGTAAATATGCTCGTTCGATGGTATTGGAATGCGGGCGCGCACAAAACATAAAATACGAACGTTATGCACGCACTTACGATCCGGCGGCTTCGAAATTGCATTTTGGTGTTGTTTACCGAGTATTCATGATGCGATACAAGAAAGTCTGAGGTTTTTTAACGAAATGTGGACAGCATTCATCAGAATGGAACCAAGCCACATCAGCTAAGGACATAACTGAACATTTTAATTCTTTACAGAAGAGCGTCTGTGCGAATTTTTTTTTAATTGTATGGCATTTGCTAATTGCATTTTGTTGTTGTTTTCCGAGTATTCATGGTGCGATATAAGAAAGTCTGAGGTTTTTCATCTAAATGTGGACAGCATTTAGCAGAATGGGACCAAGCCACATCAGCTATGGCCTTAACTGAACAATTTAATTTTTTACAAGAGAGCGTTTATGCGGATTTTTTTTTAGAATTTTTAAGACATTTGCTTCGTACTAGCAGAAAACTCACTTAAAATTTGCAAAAAAATCCGCGCATTAGTCTTCATGTAAAAAATTGAATTGCCTAGTTTTTGACGACAGCTCGTTCGGCTTGGTAGCTTTCTGCTAAACGCGGTCCATTTATGGTCATTCGTCAGAATGACCATACGGGTGTGAAGTACGATCCGAAGGGATCGTTTCCTGAAGATTCCAAAGGCAACCGAATTTGATTTGTGGCATAAAAAAAACCGATATTTCAGAAAACGATCACAAGGAACAAGTAAGAGTACGTGGTATAGTAAATGGCGAGGACTTAATTATCTTTCAAGAAATTCCCACCTTGTTATACTTGAACCGGATGAACCTCTTGATTTGCCTCAGCTAAAGGCTCTTAGATTTTTCCTGTGTGTCTTGATTTATTTTGCAAGGAAAGATCTATACTTTTAAAGGATGCCTGCCATTCTTAATACGTTCAATTTCGTATGATACTGTGCAGCACCTCTGTTGTGAAATACTTGCTTCGCGGCGCCGCCGCACGGCGGGCGGGCGGTTAGCTCGAAACTCGCATTGGCGCCTATAAACCTAAGTGGATACTTCAAGCACTGTGCAATGCGTGGTGTATCCACTTAGGTTAGTAGTCGTCAGTGAGCCTCTCACGGCGCTCCGCGGCTCCGCTCTGTTAGGCTCTAATATTTATACTCGCATATTCAGCGTTTTTTAACTGATGATTTTGAAATGTTTGCACACTCCGTTAGTTAAAAAATAGTAAAAAGTAAAAAAAGATGGGTTAAAAGTAAAAATTGCGTGCTTCTTGGTTTTCTTCCCTCTTTGATTCATTTTTGCAGTTTCTTTCGGCACAACTGCGGCTCATTGAGATTAATATCAATGCCATCGCTTGGAAAAGGTTTTACAAATATTTGTCACGTTTTAGAAATATAAATGTTTACAAAATGGGGTAATAAATATTAAAAAATAAAAAAAGTACCTATACATATGTGAGGTATATTGTGCATCGAATATTTTAAGGATAGAAATAAAACCTTATATTCACCAATGACAATTTAAAAGGATGAATCAAAAGGAGAAAGTAACATTCCATTTAGAAAATGAGCAACCATAACAACACCTCCTTCCCTCTCAATTTCATATTGTCAATAAAATTTTACATACCGACTAAAATATAACGCTTGGACCAAGTCGCTATTGCTTATGTTACGTGTGGGCGTAAACTACTAGACAAAAAAGGTGCGCGGACAAAAAATCGTTGACAAAATGTCCTGAAACCGCTTCCAGTGTAAAAATTACGTTGAAACAGCGATAAAACACAAATATTCTTTAATTTAGACCTTGTTTATGTTGCGCCACGTTTACGTCTTTATCTATGGGGCAAGTAATGTGAGCACGGCCAAAGTCAAAATTTGCCTGAAAAATACACATCATATGCTGCAAATTTGCAAGGAATTTCAAGTTTTGGCGGAAGGATGTCAACTTCGGCCTCCATAATGTTTGATACATCTTCTTCAACTTGGTATTTCTGCTTCGTGAAGAACCTCCGTAGCATAAAATTTCAAAATTTTTCGTCTTATCAATCCCGTGACCATTGGCTCTTTTTTGCTAAACGATGCTCAAATTTAATTCTGCTTCGTGAAGAACCTTAGTAGCATAAAATTTCAAAATTTTTCGCCTTACTGAATCCATGACCATTGGCTCTTCCTTGCTTAACGATGCTCAAATTTAATTCTGCTTCGTGAAGAACCTCCGTAGCATAAAATTTCAACATTTTTCGCCTTATTAAACCCGTGACCATTGGCTCTTTCTTGCTAAACGATGCTCAAATTTAACGCTCCATTCGCCCATGAGAGCAGGCACGAAAGAGCCCCACTCCAACAAACTCGCCACTCAATTTATCCATTTACCTGAAAATTCACCCGATAACGCACTCCATTATGGCACATGCTCCGAGCCGGATGATATACATCACGCCGTGCCGCCCGCTCGCAAAATTAACGAATTATTAATGTCCCGCTCGCAGAAGCGCGGCCCTCGCGAGTTTCGAGTTCGCGCCTGATCCGACACGGGGGCGTTTATAGACTATTAATTATTAATTATACGCTCAACAGCTCATCTTTCAACTCGCAACACGGACCGGAACCATCCGCCTCTCGAGTTAGGACGTAACTCGATTTTGAGGTGGCCCCCGGAAAGCGTTGAATTTCGTGTTCGATACGGCTCATCTTGGGATTCGGGTACTCCTTTACATCAACGAAGCGACGTTTTAAGCAGTGACGTCGCGTGAATTGCGATATATCGATTGTTGTGCCATTTAAACCCATGAAAAAAGATCGATTATCAGGGTGTTCGCACCGAACACCTTAGTAATCGATTCTTTACCATAGTTTCAAATGGCGAGATATCGATAATCGCTTATTACGCCACAGATAACGATACGCCACAGGTTTTAAGCGGCTCCGCATCACCATTAAATCCGCGTTTATTAGTCTGTCACATCACGAGAGGATTTCGGGTTTAAACGGGGTTTTAATCGAGCACCGTCTGGTGGTGCCCTCGGAGAAGTACCGGGCTGCGGTGGCGAGGCATATCGATATCTCCCTATTTGAACCTATGGTGAAGAATCGATTATAAAAGTGTTCGTTGCGAACGACCTGTTAATCGATCTTCTTGGATAGGTTTGAATGGAGTGTAAATCGGTACATCGCAAAGCACGCCACGCCACTGCTGGGCTCCTAAAATAATTCGATGGCAACAGAAATTCGCGAGAGAGCTTTTTCGTGGATTCGAGTTAGATACCACTTAGTATTTTACAGGGTTTTTTTGACAGTTTTGGCCACCTGCACATTCGCAGAGCATTAACGTGGGACCAAAAAACAGGGTTATTACTGTGCTGAAAAAAGAGGACTAATACTCCATTCAAAAAAAGGAAGAATTGAAATCACCGCGCACTTATTCCGTATTTGAAGTCCGTGTTGGTGTCTAATGCTTGCTTATCTTGTCTCGTCTCTTACTTTTGGTGCGTTACGTTATTTTCGGTCGATTTGGGACTTTTTAAATAGTCAAGCCTATCATAGTTTAATATAGTTTAAGATTATGATAGTTTTGGAAAATCCAAATACCTTGTAGTCGCGAAAATAGTCCTCTGATTTCGAAATTCATCGAAGTGAGGTCTTGAACGTGTGAGCGAACAGAACTGAAGTTCATTCTTTATGGGGGACTGAGCCATACGATTCTTCCTTTTGGTAATGATTGATAAAATCTACAAATGTCATGGATTCTATTCTTAATAAAGGCAGTGTTCTGAAGTGTATGCCGTTGTGATGCACCATTGTTCTCCTTTATCTCCAAAATTTAAAAAAACAAAATTCATCAGTATAACTTTGGAAACAGATCCTTCAAAAGAATTACAATGATTTGCTGCTAGGAAAAATTAAAAATACCTCAAGAAGAACAAATTTGGCCGTTAAGGAATTTGTAGGTGAGTATCATCCCTACCTGGTACATCAAAACCATGGAATTTCTTCTCACGTATTTATCTTTTTTGCTATCGTAAGTCATAGCAATCCTTATGAAGAATCATTTTCAAGAGTTATACGGGTGAATTTAACGGGATGTAAGCACATTTGATGGTGATACCTTAAGGATATCCTTAAACCTCCCCTTATCAATATATAAACCATAAGGGGGCCTCTTGAGGAACGATTATAAATACGGCCATTACATTCGCGATACGAGACTATGGGCCATCAAACGAAGTAACCCATATGAGTTCAACGGCAGGAGTCAGAAGTCAGAAGTCACGCTATTTAGGTATGACATACCATGAAATCTGATTAATTGTGACAGCTCGGTGCGCCTTAACAATCAGTATAAATGTCACCAGCCAACCAAATCGCCGTCGCTTTTTGCCGCCAGCTCCGTTTAGGTAAACAAGCGAGGGTTGTGCTTGTCAGTATCGTGAAGCGCTTGATGTGTCGCTCTGTGGATTTTTATGAAAATTCACCGAGATAAGCGGAAAAAAGTATTTGCTTGCTAAACGGCGAATTGTCTGCCGATAGCGATATTCTAACGGAAAACGAATCAATATATGCTTAACAAAATGTACGAACGTAAAGACTAACTACTTTTAATGGATCAATATTTACATCACCCAGAGCCGCATTGTGATGGTTTCAGCTTACAGACTTTCCAAAAATAATAGGATCTCCGAACTGCTGGTTTCTAGGTGCAATATAGGGGGCCGTCCCTGTATTAATTAACGCTTTTTTTCCGCATTATTGATACCCCCCTTCCTGCCTCCTTGTAACGCTTTCGTGACGTAGATCTATCCTTAAACACGTGAGAACAAAATGGGGTAACGCTCCCCTTGACCGCGCTCTCCCCCAAGAACGTTACGAAATTTAGGGACGGCCCCTTGACGAAGATTTTGTCTTTCGAAAAATAAGGTACGATCTGACTGCAACAGTGCAACATTAGCCCGCGCTATGCTGCGCCGTCCAAAATAAGAACGGCATGCATGAACTCATGGATGTTCACAGGGACTTCTGTTCAAAGCTGAATTTTTATTAGATTTCATGTGCATTTCTCGTTGAAACTTTCACACAATTGTAATCACACGTTAATCTAAAGTGTCTGAAAATTGCAATGAAGAATACTTGAAAGTAATCTGCAAACTAAATATGTTGGCTGAGGTTTCACATATCTGAATGTTTATAAGTCGTCTTTCCTAAACTACGCAGCCCAATAGACCGCATTAAGTAGAAAGGAACCAAGCCCCATCAGCTATTGCCAACTTTAATTGGGCAATTTAATTTTTCCACAAGAATACGGGCTGTGCGGATTTTTTTTGAAAATTTCAGTGAATTTTTCGCACAGTCCAAAGAAATTCCTTGAAATTTTCAAAGGAACCCGCACAAGCGTTCTCTTGTAAAATATAAAATTGCTCAGTTAAATTTCGCAAAACTGATGTGGCTTGGTTTCTCTCTACTAAACGCGGTATTTCTCCTGCATAGTTCTGGTTCCGCGTTTACCTGCCGGTTCCCCACCGAGCGTCGAGCGGAGATGGGCGCTAAATGAGATGAAAATGAAAATAATCTAAACAATGTGTTTTCGCCGCGCGCCAATATTTAATTGATCTTGGCGCGGTGCCAACTCCGGATCGAAGTCGGTGCCCGCAGAACGAGACCCGACTAAATTGAACGAGACCGGAACGGGAAGCGCCCGTCTGACTCAGTTCAATTCCCGCCACAGAGAAGGATAAAATCTACGTTTTTTCAAAGAAAAAGCACAGGCAGCTTCGTTCTGTTTCTGAAACAACACATCCATTACGCCTCCCTCCATGCATGTGACCTTCCAAGGGTAAGGTGAGACCGTTTGAACCATTGGCGTGGCGAGAATTGCGATATATCGATTGTTATGCCATTTAAACCCATGGTACAGAATCGATTATTAAGGTGTTCGCTGCGAACACCCTGTTTATCGATCCTTTTCTATAGGTTTAAATGGTATAACAATCGATATATCGCAATTCACGCCACGCCACTGGTTTGAACAGTATTTTTCAATGAAGAACTACAATTTCTGGCTCATCCGTAAAAAAATTGATTCCGTAACGCTCTCTTCGACCCCCTCCCCAGCCCATTGTAGCATTTACGGAATTTGGGGACGGCCCCCATGTGCATATGCAGCCTGATGGAACATCAGTCACGCCACTGGTTTGAACAGTATTTTCCAATGAAGAACTACAATTTCTGGCTCATCCGTAAAAAAGTTGATAGCGTAACGCTTTCTTCGACCCCCCCTTCTCTCCCCATTGAGCGTTACGGAATTTGGGGACGGCCTCCATGTGCATTATGCAGCCTGAAGGAACATCAGTTGTTTCGAAACCGAGCCAGAAATTGTAATTCGTAATTGAGGAGCTTCCTGGAAAAAGGGCACATACCAAACATCGCGTTTGAAATAAATGCATTTGAAGTTTCTATCATTGCTCTATGGCCACTGACTGTGACTTACGTTCTAGATCGGGAGTCCAAGCTGCGATGAGAGATGCCATCAGTGGCCAAAAAGTAATGATGGAAACTTAAAATGCGTTTTTCTCACATGTGATTTTTTGCTATGTGCCTTTTTTTCCGAAAACCTCCTCAATTGCAAAATGTAGCCCATTTAAGGTAAAGATGCGTAATTTAATACCCAAGTTCGATAAGAAAAGGAGGTCCGACAACAGTGCTGGAATGAGATACACGCGTGATTTCTTGATTCGTGGTCTTTGCATCCTTAAACTGTGTTTCAAAGTATACGGATGCGGATAATGTTTTTAGTACGTAACTACGCAGGTTTTTACTGCGCAGTATGATATTAATGGTTTTATGTGTGATGTTGTCCTCTATCAGCATCTATATTTGTACTTTCTTGGAGATGCTGCATTTTAAAAAGGTATGTTAAAATGTGTGATAAGTCATTCAAACAATTTGCTATGTTTTAAGCTGATTGAATTGGTCAGTTACAAAAGGGCTCGAGCGTCAGATAAAAATATGAGAAAACGTGGGGGAAACTTGTTGAGCCAACCTGTTTTAAATTGCATACTAATTCAGATTTTTAAGGGGTCGCAATTGAAAGGTTATTACAATTTTTCTCGAATTCTTACTTGTGGCGCTTGAGCTCTTTTGTAACTGACCGATTCAATTGCAGAAACAATAAAGCAAAGCGCAAATTGAAGTCCAGAGCTGAATTGGAAGATTGCCATTTCCGTTCACTTAAACTGAGGTTCTTTAAGGCGTTCGATTTGACGGATAAGCAAAAAAAACCATTACGACACCAATCATTCGACCAGTGAAGAGGACGAGTGGAGAAGAAATGCAGGCAAGCGGTTACTTCTAATTCGAACGGTATAAAAGTGTTTCATTTTGGAATCCCACGTTTCGGCAATCCTTTGTCGATTAACGGCTCCGCGATTTTCCTTATGGGAATTTCGCGCACAAATTTGCCAACTAGACGTCGTTCGGTAGACTAAACAGGCTATTAAAGGGGTAAAAATGGCAACAAGATATGTGCCAGTTTTCCTTATGAAAATGAGGGATCGCAAATTTTACCCGCGACAAATTCTCGAAACCCATCACCGCGGTTGGAATTTTACTAACCATTGCTTGGTTTCGTACCCGCTTGAGAATAAACTTATCTTCGTATCCATTTAGGTATTTGGATCTCTTCATCAATAAACAGTCCAATTACATCGATCCACAAAAATTATCTATATTGGATGGAATGTTCGGATTCGTGAGGAAATAAAGAACTTAATGTTATTCAATTAATATTAGTTGCTACTCGGATGAGTTCAACTAAAACTGAAACCGGACTGAGACTAACTGCATTTTACGTTACCTCAAATTTCAATTAATAATTTTTTTTTGCAATGCACTTCAAGTTCTCACGGCAGGCACTAAAATGCGGAACGCCTTCAACTTTTTGTTTATGCAACACGCACATCCATTGTGCACAAATAGTTGCATCCAGACTATAGCAAGAATTTGACAGATTGGACCGAAACAGTCGATCAGCATCTCACGTCTAATTATCTCCCGTGTTTCCTTTTTTTATAAATACAGAATTTTAAACTGCTTGACGCATTTAAAAGTTTGATTAAATTGCCCTCGATCATGAAGAATAATTCCATGGCTTCGGTGCGAGAGTATGTATAACCGTTTGCGATAATGTGTACTTCCGATCATACTTCATTTTTCCCTTGAAAAACTATTCGACGAGATTTCCTGAAAACTTGCTTGATTTTTCTACTCTATCAGTGGAATACTCTGTATTTGTAAGCTTTAAACTTAATTTGTTCCACTTCAAAAACATAAATTAGGAGCAGAGCTTTGGAAACACCGCAAAGGAGATACGTGGTGTCGCACTTAAGCCATAAATATAATCACAAAACAACTTTCGATATTGCTTGGGTTCCTGTTTGAAAAAAGCGAAAAGAGAACCGAATAGAAGAACGCCTTGGAACTTTCTGTGAATTTTCCTTCAAAAACTAAGGCAAGTTACACATAATTTCAGCCTAGAATTTCCACAAGCTTTCAATTGAAGATACAAAACACGAGAGAAAGACTCAGGCAACTTCTAATGTCAGGCTGATTTTCGATAAATCCGTCCACTCGAGGCTCGAATTGGCAAAGGCGGCTCTTCAACGATAAACGGGCTCCCACGCGCTTGTAGGAGCTTATTTACAACTCATTCACCCCCGAAGTTGCCAGACTGTTCCATGAAGCTCACACAATTGCATTGGATCACAATGTAGAAAATTGCTGATTCCAAGCGCGAGCTGGCAACTATGATCATCCCCATATTCCAGACGTTGATGCCACTTGTCTTTCACGCCCAACAGCGCCATGAAACTCATTGTACGAAGAGCTGAGCTCCTCGATTCCAACGTGGCCGCCACGCATCTCGTTCTCTCGGAGTCACGCGTTGACTTAATCTTCCGCACCTTGCTGTTTTAAAATTCAATAATTCTTTTAATTCCGAACTGGGGAGAGTTCGGAGGGTCCCGAAAATTCCAAGTTCGTGGGCGGCGGTAGGCACGCGAGTCTTCGATTTTTGACTTCGCGGCCCTCTTTAAATTTGGACGACTTTAGCCAGAGACGGTCTAACTGAATTAGACAGTGCCTGATTTCTTTTCATATTTTATTTCTTTACAAGTAGTCCAGTCAATCTGGCCCCAAAAAGGGGTCTATTTTGCGAAAATCTGAGGAGAAAAAAGTAAGACGGATTTCTCTGTAATTTTGGTCACTGAATCCGAATCCTATGTTTGCAAACAAAAATTTTGACCGGAAATGGCCGCCATCTTGAAAAAATGGCGGGAAAACGCGTTTTTCCCCCAAAATGTCACTTATTTTGGGGTTTTTGACAAAATGAGTAATCTTTGTTTTAAAAGTACGTAAAATTTCGTACGCTGTAAAAAACGCTGTAACGCCGTTGGAAGTGAAAAAAAAAATTCCGAAAATGGTTTGCATATGCCCCCCTTGGTACCAGTGACCCTCGGCTATGAAAAAATCCCCCACCCCCGCCCCTCCCCCCGCGCCCTCATTCAATGTGCACTTTTTGCAATTAAATCACACGAATTACAGATGTCGAAAATCACCGATTGGTTTGGTTTGGTTTGGTTATTTTTTTAAAAACGCAGAATCAGACATTCCAGAGTCTCTGAAGCTCCTTAATTCATATTATTATTCTAAATAACAAAAAAGTTAAGAGGAATAAACCGAAGTTCCAAAAAAAATTCAACGCGATTTCTCACTCTGCAATTTCAGCAGTCAGACCTCGGTCATATTATTCGCCCATCCAAATCGGAGTTTCAGCGTATATGTGCAAAAAAAATTCGGATCGGAAAAATTGATTGCTGTATTGAGTTCTCTCGCCTACGTTGCACCGTACCATGAAATTTTGAATTTTGAAACCGCTGCTATTTTGCATGGACCCTTAAAAATCAATTTCAACGTTTTCTTTCAGTTCATGTTCGATAATGCGGATTTTAATAGTCAGACGATTTATGGAATGAACACTTTTCATGCTGTGGGCGGCGTAATGTGTATCACACCATAATCATCAGTTCACCCCGATCATGTAATACCTCGTAATTTACCTCAAAATCCGCCGGTAAAATAGCTCGGGCCTCTGGAGTAACACCCATTGAAATTTTTAAAAAGAAACGCCACGATGGAATGAAAGACATCAAAATTCTTGATTTGCAGACTGTTAATATATTGCCTGATCCTTATGAAATCTTAACGCTGGATTTGTTGTGGATTAATGGACATTTTCTCGAGTAAAAAGAATTTACTCAAGTTTTAAGGTAGAATACAGGGTAGGGGGGAAAAAAATCCAACCGCGTCGATGAAAATGAGAAGTAAAACATGAAAGTTAGAAAATTGGACGAATTTAGTTAAAATCCCTAACTATATTTCACGTTGGCCTAATTTTCTTCCATATTAATTTATGTTCAACAAAAGCTATACACTGTGCAACCAATCGCCTTGATCCTTATTTTTGTAAATTTCCCCCGGAGAACACAAAATATACTCGGAAAATTTTCAAACCAGGATGTTGCTGATATTACTTGTAAATAACTAAAATATTTGCAGTGAAAATGATTGAAATACGTAACGCTCGTGAAGTTCCTAAAGTAGGGTTCCATTGATCATTCCTCCGAGTACTGTGCTACTAATGGAAGAACTCGGCCAACCAGACTATAGTCAATTGATCGCTCGACAGGTTTTCCAATAAAATGAATTGAAAGATTGATCAATTTGCATAAAATCAGCCTGACTACATAATACGTTGCTTCATATCCTCTCCATCGAAGATAAAACAACAAAACGCGTTGCGAGCAATGGAAAAGGTATTCTCAGAGGTCAACGCTCAGATTTGTCTAATGGTGACTGATAACCAAAGTGTGTAGGCAGATTCTGTGAGTAAGTCCATCGAATTATGCATCGAAATATGCAATCGAGCTGCCTTTGTCGAACGAGAACCTTCGCCAAAGGAGCAATAAAGTTTCGAGCACTGAGTGGCCTCACAATGGACTTGGACGGGTGAAAGATAATAGACAAAACATGAAGCGACCAAAAATGAAGTAATGAATACGTCGCTAATTGAGACTCATAAAATACCCGGAGAAACGAACCAGCGCGGATCGAATCCGGGGAGAGCAACAAATCCTGGCCAGGAGGGATGCGCCCAACACTGGTAAACAATCGAATTACCCCGTAAATTAAATTCCGAAAGGGTTGAAGGGATGAGCGCGGGGGAGCAGGGGGTGAGTTTGCAAGTTGCGCTATTCATCACGGATCCCCTCCCCGGGGTTTTTTTCCCCGTTTTTGCCGATAGTTTGAATTACGGGGATCCGGGCTCCGGAACTCCCCTTCCGGAGGGCCTCCGAGTTCTCGCTTCGACAGAGCTACTAAGTTTTCATTAATTAATGACTGGAGATTATTAACTTGATTAGGCGATACGTTCGAGGCTTAAGTTTGCGGCAACTCCGGTCCGCGGAGGCCCTGTAACGATTTCGGCGGACGCCCGGTAGGTATCGACCGGGCTTATTTACGAGTAATCCACTCAGGGTTCTTGGTTCCTTGAAGACGACGATGCTTTGGTTTAATCCAGTTAAATTGAGGAGTTGGGTAGAAAAATGGCAAAATCTGGAGACTAGCCTGATGAGAAACAAGAGTTGAATATTTCAGTTGAGTGTGAAATTCCTATGGGTCAGAATACAGTTTTGCATTATGTGGTAACATGAGTTAATCTAAGCCCTAAGGTATAAGTTGGGGCGCCTGAAATGTCATTGGGAATTATTAAAATCGAGAAACACTGGGGAAAAAAAAACACATTGGATCTAGAGTCCGGACTCTTGAAAACATTGACAAGAAAAAATACTCTTGATTCAATCAGATTTAAGCTTAAATCAAAAGGAAATCCGCTTAGATTAAGAGGCTTGGTTCTTGATTTAAGCAAAAATCCGATGGAATCAAGAGTATTTTTTCTTGTCGATGTTTTCATTAGTCTGGACTCTAGATCCAATGTTTTTTTTTATCCAAATGTATGCGTCAGAATACAGGTTTGCATGTGGTAACATAAGTTAGTCTAAGCCCTAAAGTCTAAGCGACTGAAATGTCATTAGAAATGATTAAAATCGAAAAATATTAGAAAAACGGAAGGTCATATTTGGCCGTTCTTCCACAGAACAACATGTGACGTAAGTCGTATTTGGAGGCGCTTATTATGTTCTCCGTTCAGCAGTGACTCTCAGGACTGAAAATGAGCTGAACTGGAGTTATGAGGTTCAAAACAAACAAAAATTCGAAAAAATACAATTTTAATTTTTTAAAAAAAAGTAGAAATTTCGTGCGCACACTGTTCAGTATACCAATATAGTTTCAGAAAATTCGTTATCCAGAATAGTGACCAAATCCGGTATGAGGCATTTTCTCTTGTTAATGTTTTCAAGAGTCTGGACTCAAGATACAATGGGTTTTTTTTCCATTGCAGGAGATATGTCAATGTTTAAAGGCTCGTACGGCGTTCTTCCTTAGCGTGGCAGCATGGCAATACGTCAAAAATCCCTGCGGATCCCTTCTTGCCTCTAGGCTGGCAATACGATTTGGCAGCGGCGATCACATATTGAAGCGCATCAATCATCGCGGCGTAACTCGGCGTCAAACGTGGCTCTTTTATTAATTGTTGACCCGGATTCAAGTTCGGCTCCGGGTGTCGGAGCCGGTGTCACTCACGCAACGATCCGTGAGATCAAAATCACCGGGCCGCAACCACGTGTCGGCCGGGTGCCCCCCTCCCCCGGGTGCCCGTTCGTCTTTAAGCCGGAACCACCCCTTGGCCAAACCGCGTCGAAGCTCTCCGGGTAAAGTTGGTTTCCGCACCGCGCTACTAGGGCTCCAAGGTCAATTGGATCGCGTTAAGAAAAAGAAACCAAGCCAAATCAGCTATTGCCAAATTTAATCGGGCAATTTACTTTTATGCGAGAGAACGCTTGAGCGGATTTCTTTTTAGGAATTTAAAGAGTTTGCTTTGAACTATGCAGAGAATTCACTGTAATTTGTAGAAAAGAAGCCGCACAACCATTTTCATACAACATATTAATTACGCAGTTAAATTCAGCAATAGCTGATGTGACTAGGATTCTCTCTCCATAACGTGGTTCACTTAATCTTTATAGTTAAGTCTTGTGGGTGGATAAAGCTTTAAACCTCTTTTCTTGGTTCGATCTAGATGTGAGGCTTCTTTCTGTCAAGCTTGGTCTATGTCATTCAGCAGGCTAAATATTGAAATTTATAAACAAAGCGATAGGAAAAGTGGTGCTAACCTCTTGGTAGAAATGGGTGATTGCAATGGACAAAGGAGGTAATTAATAGAGTAACCGACGGCAATCCCAGAGCGATCCCGGAGTTGATCCATCATTTTCTCTCTTTGTCCATAGCAACTATACCCGTTTCCACCTAGAGAATCACTGCATTAATTTGTTGTGTGCCCCAACATGCCTATATCTATCTATACCTATATCTATCTATACCTATATCTATCTATACCTATATCTATCTATACCTATCTTCCATCATCACTTACACTCTTACATTTATACCTCATATCCGGTCTCAGGACATTCCACCTATTCGCATGCTTTCTCTTCTTACGTCATATCACCGGACTCTGCACTTTCTATCTAATGCACCCTGCGCGGGGTCCGGATTTGTCACCCTCAACCATCAGGACTTTCTCTTCATCATTTCTTCAGGACACTAGTCTAGTTTTAGGGAGTTACAGTTCAGCAGCGTATAGAGTTCGATTGTACCTCTTGGAGGCCAGGCCTCGGCTGGCTCCTCCACTTTTCTCACGTTGAAGTACAGAGTTCATCCCTTATATTTTTGTGTTCCGTGTTTTCATCCTCTTCCCCTTCGTCTTGGAGCAAGGGCACCCTACAGAGGCCCATCCAAGTAACATTACAAATTTTACCTTTGTCCATCAATTTCAACAATCAGCCCGTAGTAAAATGGTTTTATATTTTTTCCAATATCGGTGAATTTTTCACAGATTTAATTTTCTCTGCATCTTACAGATATTATTTCCACACGCATTCAAGTGACATACGAAAATGATATCGAAGAATACGTCCCAGTGGAAAAAATAAGTCGACTCAGTGACAATAACAACAAGTCAATTTATACCTGTACCTGAATCAGTACCTCAACCTGAACCAAATAGTCCAGAAGCGTCAGTAATTCTTGATGATTTATCTGACGGTGAGGTGGAAGAAGTGCCCGTGTAAGTGTACACTCTGAGGATGACGGAAACGCCAAAAGCCTTATAATATCAATAAAAAGCTATACTTTTACACTGAGAAAAAAAAAATTACGGGCTTTGTGGCTATACCGTCCGTTACAGGCTGCATTCAAGTGACATACGAAAATGATATCGAAGAATATGTCCCAGTGGAAAAAAATGAATCGACTCAGTGACAATAACAACAAGTTAATTTATACCTGTACCTGAATCAGTACCTCAACCTGAACCAAATAGTCCAGAAGCGTCAGTAATTCTTGATGATTTATCTGACGGTGAGGTGGAAGAAGTGCCCGTGTAAGTGTACATTCTGAGGATGACGGAAACGCCAAAAGCCTTATAATATCAATAAAAAGCTATACTTTTACACTGAGAAAAAAAAAATTACGGGCTTTGTGGCTATACCGTCCGTTACAGGCTGCATTCAAGTGACATACGAAAATGATATCGAAGAATATGTCCCAGTGGAAAAAAATGAGTCGACTCAGTGACAATAACAACAAGTTAATTTATACCTGTACCTGAATCAGTACCTCAACCTGAACCAAATAGTCCAGAAGCGTCAGTAATTCTAAATGATTTGTCTGACAGTGAAGTGGAAGAAGTGCCCGTGTAAGTGTACGCTCTGAGGATGACGGAAACGGCAAAAGCCTTATAATATAAATAAAAAACTATATTTTTACACTGAGAAAGAAAAGTTACGGAGTATGAAGCCATACCGTCCGAACCAGGCTCTAAGACCAAATCCGGGTGCTGCAGCTGTAGCTTCGGTTGCTCCGGGTGCTGCAGCTGTAGCTTCGGTTGCTCCGGGTGCTGCAGCTGTAGCTTCGGTTGCTCCGGGTGCTACGCCCGGTACTTTTGGCATCTGAACCCGTAACGCGGGTAGAATGTCTAGCCCGTCAGTACGGCTTCCACGACCGGAGTTTTGTTTTCCAGTGCAACGGGCTGGTTTCGTTTAATTTTAATTAAAGTTATTTTGATAGGAAAGCGGCAACGGTGTATTCTATCAGTGAGCCCGCTATTCAAACCTCTCCCGCGGCATCTCACCGGGCCACGCGCATTCTTGCACCCCCGAATTCCTCCGTTAATGAATTATCCCCGCAATTAAGATTGATTTCCTTCCGGGTTCTCCCGCTGCCTCCCAAGCCACCGGCAATCAACGGACGCTCCGGGAGTGGACCAGGTTAATAACGTTACTCATTTTTCACTTTCCGAGCTTTGTGGTCGTTCAACGATCTATCACTGAACAAAAAGAATCTTAAATTTGCCGCCAAGAATTGTTTTTTCTTGAAACAAGAATTTGCTGCTTAATATAAACTACTTGTTTGCTTAACTCAATATTTTATTTTCTTTGTACCAAGAAAAATTCAGCTTAAATCAAGATAAACAAAATTCTTGGCCGCAAATTCAAGAATCATCATCCTTGAGGCAAACACCTTTTTTCAGTGTAACCCGAAGAAGTTATGTATATCTTTTTTTCGTGGCCTCAATACACCATGAATCAATTCAACGGAATGGAGGATCTGCATGAAATTTTTTACTGATGCATCTGAGAATGTTGAATGAACAGCGTTCGCAAGATTTCTTATGATTTTTTCCGATGTAGGAGATTGTAGAAAAGTATTTTTGAAATTGAGATAATCTGCCGCCATGTGACGTCACCAGGACGCATTTCCAATTTAAACATATTTATTTCAGCTGATTAGGTAATTCGGCCATTTCACCTCTACTTATTGTTCATTTTTAGAAGCCAAGGATGTTTTCATACTCAGTTCACTCAACAGCTTCTTCTTGAACGTGAAATGATTGAATTTCAGACACCTGCAAATTCTTCATTATGCACAAACCCGCGCGTTAACCCCCCGATATTTAAAATAATTACTCGATAGAGATGAAAGTAGAATCTTTGAAGGTGTGCTCGTGTAAGTAGGTTAGAATGAAAAGATTTTTGCGAGAATTCGCTTGGTTGGCGTAAGGATGGAACTTCATTTTGATTTGAGCCCTAGCAAGTATTTAGCTATTAAGACGACAGGACTATCCCGATCAGCTGCCCATATCCTCTCTACCTCAGAAAGTAACGCCCTTGCATCGGCGGATCCAGGAAATACAGTTTGAAACGGAGAAACAGTGTTTAATCCGCAGGCTCAATTCTACTGAGTTTGATTAAGGAGCTTCCGTAAATTTAACAGAACTGCATTCTGCAATTAGAAGCTACGATTTCTGGCTCAGTTTAGAAACAACGTAAGTGTCATTAGTTTCCCTGAATCATTAATGTTTTCAAAAATGAGCCAGAAGTTTAGTTCCGAATTGCAAAATCTAGTCCGATTTAGAGGAAATGACTTGGAATCAGCAAGGTGATGATTCCTGACATTTTTAAGAGGCGCTATACCGAAAATATGATAAGAGTAAGGACATGAACGCGATCGGAATATGAGTAAAAAATCGCTGTAACTGGCGAAGAATGCCTGTTGTTCTACTCCTTTTCTGAAGTTTTCTCCAAACTTCATGCGTCAATAAATTGTTGGACGTACGAAAGATGATGTATAAAACCTGTGGTTTTAATATGCGATAAAAACTAATTATTAATGAGCTTACACGTCATTACTCAAGTACCGTTACACTAATTTTCTTAGGTAATGTATTTCGCCGCAGGCTAGAAATGCCGATGTTCACGATGTGTGACAGGATTTTTTTTTGTGAATAGCGCCCAGATACAACAATTCGTGCTTCATGGATGTCCGAGACGCATCGACAATATTGAAGCCGTTTCACAGTCACTACCTCTTCGACCTGAGTGGGTGCAATGCGGCACCGATAATTGGACATGTTTCTGCCAAACGGAACTATGTGCATTAAGACATGAGCCCTGAGACCCATAAGAATATATGCATAACGGGGCTTAGGTCATAGTGCAAATGGTTCCGTTTGACAGAAATACGTCCAATTGGAACGCCTGGATGCAAATATTCGTGCTTCCGGTAATCCAGGATTACGCTAAAGGTCTAAAACCAAAACATCTCTACAGGAATGCGTGATTTCAAAGTGAAGTTAAAGGTAGAAGTTCAGGAAAACAGGACACAGTTAGAAAAAAACGCAGTTTCATGTTAACACTAGTTTAGGTTAGTTTGTTGACAAGTCATCGGTGTCTGACCTTCTAATGACAAATTGTCGCTTGGCTGACATAAAGGCGTAACTACACATTGAGATGATCCCAGGAGAGCAGTGATTTTAAATGACAGTAGGGTTCATCAGGAAATGTAGTTACGCCTTCATGTCAGGAGGGCGACGAAATGAAGTAAAAAGTAATTAATCGGGAGAAACAAGGCAACGTTGGAATGCTCATGCGGCGTCGTAACACAACATAGGCCACTTAAGTTCCACTAGTAGATGCCGCGATTATTCTAACGCGAGTTTGATTAATCGCGCCAAACTCAGTGCGGCCGGCGTTTGACGTATATTAGCGCCTGCAAGACTTCAGGAATACTTCTAGCGTTGCGCCAATAGTGCGGGGCATATTAGCGCCTACAAGACTGCATAAATACTTCTCGCATTGCGCCAAACGTGAAAAAGAAGGTGGTGTTAATAAATTCGTATTTTATCGGAGGAAATTCGGCAACGCCTGAAGGCTCATACGGCGTTTTTCCTTCTAAGACGATCGCGTGTCCTCGGTACAAGGGTGCGAGAGCCCTCGAATCGAACAGTTACAACTTACAACCTGTCGAGAAAAGTCTCTCGGAGTTCAAAGTCGGCAAAAGGGCATCGCGGGTTAGCCGAGCATCGCGCTTAACGTGCAGGAGCGCAACGTTTAATTCTAAGTGCGACAGTGGGGATAGAGCTTAATGGCGCTTTTCGAACTTTTTTCAACTTTCTCCTTGCCTGCACTCCAACGGCGGGAGAGAGCCGACTTCGGGGGGCCTCGGTAACTTCCGGAAAATCCTGCCCCAGTGTCGGATCCCCGTAATCTCGTCGCAAATCGCCGCGCTCACATCCTAGCCCCACCATCGTTGTCAAAGTGAACAGGAAAAGTGGATTTTCTGTCTGCAAGAAAAAACCCAAATACGGTGTTCCGCTTAAAACGTTACGTTTCACCTTGGAATGGAAGAGGCCCAAGTCAAAAAATGCCAGTGGCGTGCGTGCTTTGCGGTATATTGATTAATCTGCCATTTAATCACATGGACAAGAATCGATAAACAGGGTGTTGTGTTCGCAGCGAACGTATTAATAATCGATTCTTCGCCGTAGCTTCAAATGGGAGATTATCGATAATCGATCATTCACGCCTCGCCACTGAAAAATGCGCACCTCCGATTTCAATGTCCTCCTTTTAAGAAGAATACAGTAATGGACTAATTGTTTTCAAAATTCAACTCATGGATGAGACATGGCCGTTTTCAATTGACGTTAGTAAAATTATTATGAACGGTAAAGTCTCATTACGAGCTCGAGAATCGTTAAGAAGCCTCTCTTTACCAATTTCACCACTGGTGGCAGAAACTATAGGTTAATCTGTTCAAGAATTTAGCACCATTTTTTAACACCATAAATTTACCAATGCACTCATCATCCGCTAATTGATTTGCGAATAAAATTTCCGTAAGAATTCTGGCATTCGATTTTTCATATGGCACAATGAGGATGATTTAAAAAACACCTGGGTTGAAATTCCGCCCCTTCATTCCTTATAAAACCTTAATTGACGTCTTGGTATTGATGACGTAGGTCCGTACGAATTCTCAAAACGCGATCTCCTAGTTTTTTTCTCTATGCCAGCTCTTCACTCAGCATTGTTTAAAGGGTAACAAAGTTTTCATTATAAGTTTGCAACCCTGTGCAAGTTGATGCAGTCGATCTTTTACGAGAATGTTGCTCATATTTATTTACAGTGTCTCCTTGGGAAGTTGCGCAATAAGTTCCGCTATAAAATTAACATTCGTGCAACGAGTAGTGCGAAGTAACTTTAATTTTAATATTCCCTGCAGGAAGGAGGGATAAAAATAGCTTCTCATCCTCTCTATCCTGATGTTTTCACTACGTCTATTGCAAGAACTTGGCTGCACTCGTGGTAAACACAACGAGATTAACGTCTTTACCCACGCATGATGAATTTTGTTTTCAGAAAACGAGCAAAATACAAGAACCCATACTGCATCAGTGTCGTCACTACTTGTCAATCAGCAGTAGGCTAATTCTTGTAATTGAAGCACAAGACAAAAGGGTTATGGAGGAATGCTATTGGTGGAAGCGGAGCGGGTGGTTGCAATGGAAAAAGAACGTAGGTAACGCTACTTAGGTAACGGTACCAAACGAGAGACCATCGTTTCATCCCGTCAGTCTACAGGAACAAACCAGTTCAACCAATAAGATCGCTCCATAGTCTCTATATCTTCTTTGTCTATGGCTATGTCTGTCAATTTCAATCAGCAGCCCGCAGAGCATATAGTGATAGCCTCCGTCAAAAACGCTTTTCAAGAGAGGAGGAGGGTAAAAATGCGAAAAAGTGCATTACGTATCTAACGGACAGTCCTTTAAGTACAGAGTTTTCCTTTATCGGGCGTGTAATATACCAGTTGCTACGCACTGAGAAAAAGCTATGGTTTATAAACCTATTAGTGGTAAATATGGAACACCTATAATAGTCGTAAATAAACTAATGATTCTCGGTCTGTGAACCATACTAAGGTCTCTGTACCTAATTAAGGTACAGAGACCATAACTAAGGTATATGTGCTATTATTATATGTAGAGGTACTACTATTAGTGGTGTTCCATATTTACCTCTAATAGGTTTATAAGCCATAGTTTTTTCTCAGTGCGAAGCAAGTAAGATTGAAGCAAGTGGAACAGGATATAGTTTTCCACACCAGCATTGCTGTACACATAGGAGCGCACGCTACACTGAGAAAAAACTATGGTTTATAAACCTATTATAGGTAAATATGGAACACCTATAATAGTCGTAAATAAACTAATGATTCTCGGTCTGTGAACCATACATAGGTCTCTGTACCTAATTAAGGTACACGTACCATAACTAAGGTATATGTGCTATTATTATATGTAGAGGTACTACTATTAGTGGTGTTCCATATTTACCTCTAATAGGTTTATAAGCCATAGTGTTTTCTCAGTGTATAAGAAAAGAATGAACTAAGAATGAAAAAAAGCGAACTTACTGGACAGCCTCATTAGTAAATCCAAAGGAGATGCATGACAAATTACCTGTAACAAGCGAAAGCAATTGCGATTAGATGATTGCTTGTTTAACGTATTCATCGTTAATGAATGAGTCAGTGAGTACGAAAACACACCAACTCGGTAACTCGAAAGTGCTCGATTTTCATTGCAGACAGTCAATTTTTATAAAGGTCATTGAAGTTAGCGCATCTGTTCTAACTTGGACCTTTAAAGTATCTTCAAGTACTTGTCTTTCAGCATCAAAATCTGTTTTCTAGACTGACTTCTTCACCTACTGTGCAGTTATGTATGTGCCTTGATTATATTCATTTTGTTCGAGTTGGTGCGTGTTTTCGTTCTCACTGATTCGAATAGGAATAATTGCACGGCGAGTGTTCGGTTCTCAAGATGAACATGGGTTAGGTACGTCGAAAATAGAACTCTTAAATCATGGGACTTAAATGTCTATTTTGAGATACCGATAGAATTTTCTCAAATAATACAAATCTCATTGGTAATCTCAAACTTTTAGGACGCCCCCGAGCAGCCTTGCCGAATTCGCAGCCTGCGACCAAAAAAACCTTCACCGAAACATGTTTCTGATGAGAGTTATTCCTATCCTTTCAGCAATCGCTATTGTCCTTTGTGTTAGCGAGCGGTGAGCAACTTGACGTCCCAAGTTTTGTTCGGTCCGAGCCCCATCCATCAAAAAATTGACGCCAAAACACACATGTACTCCTTCATCCGTCGAAATGGGAGGCTTCTGAATTATTCAGTAAGTGCCGGGAGTAATTTCACGTTGATCACGCGCCGAAAGCACGATTGATGTAGGAGAGGAAAATTTCAATTTCCAGCTTATGATTAATGAACTTATTGACACAAAATGAGAGGCGGCTGACGTCTAACTGACATTTCTTGACGCCGGAATTTTTATACCTCTTGAAGTTATGTTACGCTTTTCCTCGTCCCGAAAAAAAGCCCCTTTCATTCGGGACTTTTTGATTATTAATGAGACTAGTTATTCAAAGAAACTGCTCACGATTGATTTCTGGTTATTTTCTCAAGGTAAGTAGATGCAATACAGTCTGAAAGTTGGTTTCAGTATTTGCCTCGTAAAACCTTCGATACAATAACGGTCTATACGATAATCGAGATTTACAGAACTATACAATCATCGTAAACTCCCTTTTCGGACGGTTATTATACACTGAGAAAAATGTTGGGGTTCTTGCGTTACTTTTGGTTGAAGTAGGAAGTGAAACACGAACTAACCCAAATCTTAGGTTGACTTTGCTACAGTTTGCGGTGAATTTAGCGCAGAAAACAATGGCCAGGCTGGGAAACTCAAGAATCAACTGAAGGCTAGGGTTTTTTTTGTGTTTTACTTCCCATATTAACACGAAATATCGGTTACTTTATCGTACCGTATACTTTCCATTGTTTACGGACAAATATGCTTACTTGTAACAAGTTGCCATAATAATGTATGCAAAAAACTAAGATATCCGCGCAGTTTCACATCCAAAGATACTCCTCATAATTTCCATTTAACAGTACACTGGAAAAAAAAACACATTGGATCTAGAGTCCAGACTCTTGAAAACATTGACAAAAAAAAATTCTCTCGATTTAATCGAATTTTTGCTTGAATCAAAACGGGATCCGTTCAAATTAGGAGGCTTGGTTTTTTATTTAAGCTAGATTCTGATTGAATCAAGAGTACTTTTTCTTTGTCGATGTTTTTAAGAGTCTGGCCTCTAGATCCAATTTGTTTTTTTCCAGTGTAAACTATCGCTATCATTTCACGAAACTAAGTGAAAAGTAGAAATTCAATACTTGGTGAGTGCCATACAATAGCATAGCTCAGAGAATAGTGGCCTCTTTTTTTTCGTGTCCGCCTTCATATCATTGGGGGTTTTGGGCGCTATATAGGCTCCGGCCTGGAATTTCACTCCACAATTTTCAACAGAGTTTAAGGCTTGGAATTTGGCCCACTATCAGCAAATTTAAACAGGGATAGTCAATTTCCCGCAATATTTTCCGAATGCGCAACGCGGGTGGGAAAATGACGTGTATTTGCGCGGGGACGGAGCTGGAAATGGACCCGGGGTCAGAGGTCTGGCGAATTGGGCGGAAGGTCGCCAGGGGCCGGAGCCAGCGGGGGTCCGGAGCTGGGGGGCGGCGGCGGTCGTATTGTAAGACTGCCTTGTTTTCGCTCCAAGGAATTTTAATTGCGTTAGTTTACAATTGCGGCGACGACGGGACACGCTGGCTCGCTCTCGCAAACGCACACACTGGCAGTCGCACTCGCACATGTCGCGAATAAATTTAGGAGCGCGATTTGCGCCCGTGTTCAGCAAAGCACGAAGCGTCAAAGCCCGCGTCGCATCCGATACCGGCACACTTGCGCCCCCTTCCCGGTTGCCCGACCATGGATGAGCCTCTATTCAAGAGAAGTTCAAATAGACTCCTCAGAATTTTGGGGATCCTTCCAAAACCAAAAATACAAAAGACAAGAAAAATCTCAATCCAAGATATGCTACAATAAAAAACACAGAAAACATGTCAAAAAAATGAGACATGTGGAAAAGGAAAACCTGATTTGCGGGTAGTAAAATAGGTGATCGATTAGGTTTTCTGTCAGGAGTGGAGTTTTTCACAGCTTTTGGAGAAGAAAATGGAATGCTTTTCAAGGCATTCTGATAGGTAAAATTAAAGAATTCAACAAAATTAACAAACTTCCAGGGACCTATTTTTTTTCTTCTTTTTTTTGGAGGTATTTAGATTTACAAAGGAAATGGAAATATCCTCTTTCCGTACCTCTATTCTCTATAACTAGTCAATTTTGATGCAAATGTGACGTAAAGATGACGCATCCAAAATTTTTAAAGATTCTATCAGAAAAGGAAATAAAATAATCGAATCTTCAATATGTTGATCATCTATTTAAACAAAATATGCAAAATCAAATTGGATACTAAATTTTTGCTATTCTTTGATATCCTACAGGGATATTCAGAAGTCACGCAACACCGGCCATAACTTTACTTGTAATTAAGATATCGACTCGCCGTTTGTGGCGTTTTCCCTCATATCGGGGGGGGGGGGATTTTTTAGGTACTTTCCAGTTTTTGATCCCCTCAAAAGAAGGGGGGAGCGAGGGGCAACACAAAAATTTCAAATGGTCGCCCTCCTCATCGCCAGTAGTGCGTGATTTTTGAATAACCCTGTATATACTTCTCATGATCTGTATTTTGCCTTATTCGCCTCCTTAGCAACCAAGTAAATGTTGGCGATTTCTCAAGATCCAAGGATATATTCGATTAGGGACTCGAAAATGGTATACATTCAAGAACAATCAAGAACTTATTAAGACGTCACCAATTATTCTGCCTCCAGTTGTTCAACAATCGATTCATAACTGGAAGCGGCAACTTTGCACTTGCCGAGATCATCGCGGCTCCTGAGTGAAGCAACCCGCATGACGGCGGGAACGCGGTGCACCGCAGACAATTAAAAATTAGCTCCAAGAGGTCGGAACTTTCTGCTGGAGCTTTCCGCGCCCAGATCTTGGAAGCGGCGCAATTTATCTCCGATGAGCTTTTGCGGGACCGGCTCGATCCGCCGACTCCCGAGTTTCCGCGGGAACAACGTCCGAATTATTTCTACGTGGGTGCCTCCCCGAGTGCAGGACATTTTTCACCACCTCTTGCAGCTATCCAAACCCGGAAGAAGTGATTTTTTACACGAATGTGAAGGCTGCCTCCGAGATATTAGGATTGTTCGTGCTTTTCTTTGCACGGAGACAACTATTCTGCCGTGATAGCGAAAAGAGCAGTTAGGTGAGGTGTCAAATTTTCGAGATCGTGTTTCCTTCAAATTTCGTCGAATCTCTTGTAGCGCTAAAGCGCTAAAATAGCTAAAACAGCCAAATTCATATTGATTGTATAAAAGTGAGACATACAGCGTTCACAAAAGCGCTCGACATAGCGTTCCACTACCTCGCATTTGTACGTAAGTCCACTTTTGCGGGACATTTGCACAAATTGCGAACGTCCTTAATTGCCACCATCAAAACATGAGAATCCGCAAACGCCACACCGAACCGTCCAAAGGAAGGTGTTGAATCCTCGAAAATAACAGTTTCCACTGGTCGGTAAGATGCAATGGACCACTTAACAAGGTATGAATTTAAGCAATCTGATACATGTTTCTTAACCAGAATTTCGCGTAGAACACGATTCACGCAACGAAAATTACTGAAACCAACTCTTAACGAAGATATTAACGTTTTTATTTCACATTGGTTACGATGAATTTGAACTGCCCGCTCACAAGAAACTCAAAGCTCCACGCGAGTCAAATCGAGCACTACAACGGTTTCAGCAAGCTTCTCAATCGAGCAATGTTCATTTCCCACCATAAGTTGTTCAAACTATGAGCAATTTGCTATATGAGCCAAAGCGTCAAGATAGAGATTGCCCGATTTTTAATCGTAGAGACTGTCATGATAACGTTTAGCGCGTGATGTGAATCACGTAGAGCATTGAGTTTTCATTAGCGGGTGGTTTGAATTTACGCATCGAGAACTATTAAATATCATCGTAAGGAGTTGCTTTCGGTAATTTTCGTTGTCCGCGTCGTGTTCTACGTGAATTTTGATTAAGGAACATGTATCAGAGTGCTGAAATTCGTACCTTGTCTAGTGGTCCATTGGAGGGTCTCTTTTTGTCTGTGGACGAGAACAACGTGCAAACACGAAGTCAAAGAGCAGGGAAAAACAAAGCCCCGGATTCGAGGTGGAACATACTATAGCGTCAAAGTGTCCGTCAACATGCCCGACAGCGTTACCTACGTCACTGACGAGCTTTGCCGTGCTGAGGAAAAACGCTGTATGAACATTCCAATGTTGCCAAGTCCTTCGCGAATGATCGTGTATTCTTGAAGGTAGTCATGATTAGTTTTCTTTGAAATCTTCCGATATTTATTATGTAAAAATTACGACAAAATTTCTCTGAAAAATCGACGGAAAAATATTCTTTAATTTCCCTCAAAATTCGCGATTTGTCAAAGGAAATTTGGCAACGTCTGAAAGCTCATACGACGCTATTCCTCGACGCGGCAGATGCTGCAACATGGAGGATGAGAAGAAGGTGATGGACAGTGGCGCGGCGTGAATAACCGACTATCGATATCTCGCCATTTGAAGCTATGGTAAAGAATCGATTACTAAGGTGTTCGCTGCGAACACCCTGATAATCGATCTTTTTTCATAGGTTTAAATGGCATAACAATCGATTTATCGCAATTCACGCCGCGTCACTGGTGATGGACCGTGGCGTCGTCGTGTGAAATTGCCAGTCAGCGCACGCCAAGACATCCGCGGTGCTAGGGAAAAACGCCGTATGAACCTTCCGGCGTTGCCAAATTTCGGTTAGTAAATCACGGATTTTCCGGAAAATTTGTAAATATATTTCTTTCAATTTTTCAGAAAATTTTGTTCGCAATTTCATCTAAAGTTCCTGAAAATTACAAGGAAAAACCTTAATAACTTTTCTTAAAAATAAACATCTTACCTAAGGAAATTTGGCAACTCTCGGATGTTCATACGGCGTTCTTCCTTAACGCGGCGGACATGCGAGCAAGAGCGCTTACCTCAAAATCAGCGGACGCTACACTGCCGTGCTAAGGAAGAACACCGTATGAACATTAGAGAGTTGCCAAATTTGCCTCGAAAAAATGTTTAATTTTGTGGAGCGTTATCAATATTTTCCCTTGGAATTTTCAGGAAATTTAGGTGAAATTGCTAATAAAAGTATCTGAAAAATTGGAAGGAAAATATTCATAAGTTTACCTGGAAATTCGTGTTTTATCAAAGGAGATTTGGCAACGCCTGAAGGTTAATACGGCGTTTTTCCTTAGCACGGCAGTACATCGGAAGACTCGCGAGAGGGACCGGAGAAGAGGACGGGTCGACCCCCAGGAAGGTTCCCGTTCAACGCCGTTAATTGGCAGCGGAGCTGTCCTGCTGACCGCCTCCACTTTCGTGGGAATTCTCCGTCCTGACCTTTCCTCTTGCTTCCTCGGATCGCGGCTCTTCGGCTAGCTCCTTTCACGTATTAATCTTTCTTAAAATCCAGGCACTGGAGTGTTCCAACAAACTGCCTCACGAAATTATTTTTTTTGACCACTCCATTCATTCAAAATCATCATCTCAAAAAAATGTGTAATTTATGTAATTTATAGGACTTTATTAGGGCGTTTGATTCTGTGAACCAAAACAAGCTGTCGAATAAATTGTATAAACAAGGAGTGTCTAGTACCATACTTAGCCGTAAACTGCTCCTGACATCATGAAGAAACGATTTATTGTTTTGAAATGTGATGACAATGTTGTGATTCACCAATGGTCGGTGATATGAGAAAAAATCAAAATAAAGCTGCGAAGGACCGAAGGTGCTTNGGGGGGGGGGGGGGGGGGGGGGCACTTAGCGGCCACTAAGGTGGCAGGATGACCACACGACGACTACAAGACGGTAGTGTTGTATGAAAAAAAGCGGAAGGTGGCAATAGGAATTGGGTTAGGTTCATCTAATGAATAAGGTTAGAACTCTGGTTTTCTGTACATCAGTTAAATTACTTTTTGTTTTCCTCTTCTACCAAGTCCGCAACAAAAAAGGTCATCTGTTTCTTCACACCAAGTGCTGATTCCTACTCAGTAGGCTGCCTAAGAAGTTTTCCATTTGGAGCTTTTGATACCATTGCCGCTCACTTGTGATGACTATCTCCAGATGGGAGCTATTTCGCCCCATTGAAAATTGCCGTTCAGTGAAATATACGACACAAAAACAGTGAGCACGGCCGATACTGCACTGTGCGACACTGCAGATTCTCCACGGTACGTTGTTGTAAAATTTCGAACCGATGGTAGTTATGACCTGGCCGATAAAATCGAGGTTCAAGTCCGTAAATGGCGGAAGAAAATCTAGGTTACATGAAATGATCCAGCAGTTTCGCAAAGGCAATAAAATGCCCGGAGCATGATGGATTGTGCAGTGATAAAGCTGAAATTGAAAAGAAGAGTTTAACCAGGATAGGTACTTCGTAACCGCGCTGTTGTTCAACTGTCTACTAAATAAGATGACCCCTGTTCGGCGAATTTGTGAAACATTAAGGACAGCATTCATAAATGTGAGTATCATACATAGCAAGAATGGTTCACTAAATGAAAACACGTTTGGTGACTTTCATATGAATATTGGGTCGAATCGTATGTAGGTGGTTGCAATGGACAAAGGAGGTAAGTAGTATAGACTAGCTAACGGCAACCCACGAGGGAACCTATAGATGGTCCATCATTTTCTCCCTCAGTCTACAGGCACCACTTATTTCAACCAATAGGATCCCTTCATACTCTGTGCGGGCCGATTATTGAAACTGATGGACAAAGCGACGGACACAGAAGACATAAGGAGTATGGAGCGATCCTATCCTATTGGTTGACATGGTTGGTTCTCATAGACTAAGGAATAAAAAGATGGACTGACTGTCGGGTCTTTAGTGGGTTGCCGTTAGTTAGTCCATTACCTATCTCCTATGTCTATTTCCACCACCTGCCTCCACCAATAGGATCCCTCCAAATCCCTTTGGTCGTCATTGTCTATAGCTTTTTCTATGAGTTTCAATAATCGGCCCGCAGCGGACCGATTATTGAAATTGATAGACAAAGCTATAGCCAAAGAAGACAAAAGAAATATATGTAGAGGGATCCTATTGGTGATAGCGGGCGGTTGCATTGGACAAAAGAGGTAGGTAATAGACTAAGTAACAGCAACCTACGAGGGACCCGATAATTAGTCCATTATTTTCTCCCTTCGTCTAAAGGAACCACCCGTTTCAACCAATAGGAAAGCTCCGTACTCCCTATGTCTTCTTTGTCTATCGCCTTATCTTTCAATTTCAACAATCGGCCCGCAGGATGCTTCCTTTGTCTATAGCTTTGTCTATCCATTTCAACAATCAGCCCGCAGAGAGAATCATAGATTTGACATCGGACTATTTCACCGACGCGGAAAACGAGGCAACGCCGAACGGAATGGCCGAGGGCTTGGGGCCCGGCTCTCGGATCCAAAACAAGCCCGGATTGTGTGAGCTTCAAAAAGTGGGCCGTGCGCGGCTCCCGCTAGCCGGGCGCTCGGGCCCGCTGCTGCCGCGCGGACGACGGGAAACCCGCGACTCCCGCGTTCGGACGTTCCATCGGGTCCTCTTTTCGCGGCGGGAAGACGACACCGCGCCGATGGCTCGGGCTCTGTCCTTGCTCCTGGAGCCCGGTTGCTCTGCTCTGAAATATGCACGCCGGCGTGCAGACTGCCCGACACACATTCCTGACGGGATCTGGTGATATATGCATCCACCCCGGCACTCGGAAACAACCCAGCGCGAGGAACAACAGGTGAGTTACTCGCTCGAGATATGCTCGCTGCACGTCATACTGCGCTCTGAGCGAGTTTCCGATACTGTCGTGCTAAGGAAGAACGCCGTATGAACATTCGAGAGTTGCCAAATTGCCCCGTTATACACTGGAAAAAAACCACATTGGATCTAGAGTCCAGATTCGTAAGAGCATCGACAAGAAAAAAATACTCTTGATTCCATCAGATATAAGCTTAAATCAAGAACCAAGCCTCTTAATTTGAGCGGATTTCCTTTTGATTTAAGCTTAAATCTGATTGAATCATGAGTCCTTTTTCTTGTAAATGTTTTCAAGAGTCTGGACTCTAGATCCAAAGTGGTTTTTTTCCAGTGTGTATTTTCTGAACGATTATGCGTATTTTTCCGTGAAATTTCCAAACATTTTAGACGAAATTGCGAACAATATCGTCTGAAGAAATTGAAGAAAAATTCACGATTTACCTGGTAAATGAAGGTTTAATTAAAGGAAATGTGGCAATATCTAGAGGTTTATAAGACGCGATTGTTCTAACGCGAGTTTGAATAATCGCGCCAAACTCAGCGCGGCCGGTGTTTAACGTATATTAGCAGGAATACTGCACGCATTGCGCCAAACAGTCCGGTCGGCGTCGGGGCCATATAGCGCCTACAGGACTGCATAAATACTTCTCGCATTGCGCCGAACAGTCCGGTCGGCGTCGGGTCCATATAGCGCCTACAAGACTGCATGAATACTTCTCGCATTGCGCCAAAGGTGAAAAAGAGGGTGGTGTTAACGATTCGAACATCTTGGAAAGAGCGATGACTTGAGTCTGTGCAGACATCTGGGGTCATCGAAATCTTCGGAAAGGGCGCGGTATGGAAACATTCTATTAATTAAAATAACGTGTTTGAAATTAAATCATTGTGTACGTGCATGAAATGATGGACGGTAAGGTCCGAAATGTTCATACTTTGACGTTCAGATTTGCAGGAATTCCGGTATCGACTACATGATATATCAACTCTATCTCACTAGATCCACTGCCATGCTAAAGAAAAACGCCGTTTTAAAAACCGATCACTGAGAAAATTGCGAATATTATTTTTCAAAATTTGACTCAATTCGGGTACTTTTCAATAATGTTTTTAAATTAATAACACATGCGTTATTTGAATAATGACCCGAAAATTATAGGTCGCTATTGCAAAGTGAAGATTAAATATCAGGGGTGCACTGACTTTTGATGGAAACAACCGTCGGCCAAATTTAACAAGCGATGGGGTTTAATTATGGACTCCAGGAGAGCGGTTTTTCTACTGCTGTTTGCAACCCTGCCTATCTGATTGAAAAAGTCGGCCAAACTCACTTTTGAAAATTTGCTTAAAAACGTCATGGTACGATAGCGACGAGTAACTTTGAGTCATTCGCCAGAGACTTTGGTTTGGAGCACATCGTAATATTTTTGACTCATGATGAGACTCGACCGTCAAAAATCGATCATGCGTCAGGCGAAGCTAACCCGCGCAATTGAACATTTCCTCTTTAAAACACCTCCCGAGGCCGGAAATAATTTTCGATCGGCCGAGAGGGTGTTTTAGGTCCCGTTGAGGTCATGACCAAATTCGGCGCGGCGCTTGTCACATCAATTCTCGTCCGTCATTCAGCACTCACGAGTAAGTCCGAAGAGATCAACCAAAGAGGAGACGAGCTGCGTTGTCAAGTCGTGAAAAGAGATAGGGGACCTCTTCTCAAGGACGGTTCCAACTTTCGTGAATCACGATCATACGAGGGCCGGATCAATGGTCGGGGACCTACGGTGCTAATCATCGGGAGCAACACATTCTAACATTAAGGAGCTCCATGAAACTCAAAATTTGTACATCCGGGGTGTCTACTAAAAATTATTTTGGAACTTTCCTGATATTTTCAAGAATTTCCCTTAATTTATAAGTAAATCAATTGACACTCGTTGTATATTACGACCCTATATTATTTAATGAAATGCATCAAATGATTCAATCTTTCCACTAATGTCATATCCAAGGTGTCTACTAAAATTTATTATCGTTTTTTCCTGATTTTTGAAAGAAATTTCGTGATTCTTATACAAATTGACACTCGTTGGATATTACAAATCTATATACTTAATGAATTGCATCAAATGTTTCATTCTTTCCACTAACGTCATTTTTCTTTGGCCCAACCACTGGATCTTAGAGCCAACACATGAGCTATAACATATCATGTGGGTTTGAGGCCAAGGTACTTAAATGAGGCTAGTTCTGGAAAAAATAAATTCAACTATTTTTATCAAAATTGCAAAGAATGCTTAAACGTCTTCTTTTCCATCCCATCCGTGCAAGAACAACTTAATTATGTATTCCTAATAAAAACAAGAAAAATACACTGTTCATTATAATATCTTTCGATACGACTGCTGTTACCATAGGTTTTCCGAGCAGCTCGTATGCAGATGAAGAGTTTCATATACTCAGCAAGCTTCCACTAGTTCTGGAAGCATTGGTCAAAAAAAACTAAATTTAGGGGCAGTTTGTCGGGGGGGGGGGTTGTTAGGGGCCTTTGTGTCCCTTTCAAGGACACAAACGCCACGAAAGGAGGTCGTGACCTAGAACCAGTAGTTTTAAACGCTGTTCAAAAAAGATTCAGATCAGAAAGAAATGAGAGGAGGAGGAGTGATATTGAAAAAAAACACCGAATATTCGGTGCGTAGCGGAAACCATCGGCGTGATCAGCCACATCGTCGGCCGTAAATTTTAATGTAAAGAGCAAGGAAAATTCCGAGATCAACTCATCAGAAAATTCCTGAGCACATTTCCCCAAAAATCGGCCGAAACTGTTAACATTCGGGCTTCTTGAAGGTACATTTGGCAACCGCGGGAACTTTGCGAGGCAGATGCACGGCGCTGGACAGCGGGCAGTTGGTGGCGGAAGAAAGTGGTCGAGAGTGGCGAAGAATGAGGAGAACTCGGATTCGTCCACGCATTTGGCCGATGACCGCCGCACACTGGATCGAATCAATCAGAGAGGTCGGACAAATAATTTCTAACTAAAACTGCATAGTATGATGTTTATTTCGTCACACTTTGACTTTTAATGGGTGCCTCTTGCAAAAAATTCCACGAGAAAACCAGCGGAACCACTTTCAGAACCTCACAGAATTTTATAAACGGAGTTATAAGCGTTTAAGGTTCCCAAATTTTGTCCGACCTCTCCTATTGGCTCAAATCACTGTGCGCCGATTCGGGGATCCATCAATCAACGGCCACCCGAAAGCAGTAAAAAATACTAACGCTTCCAGACCGGCTGCCGATTGATTGAAGCCGTGCGTTTTAATCGGAACGTGCTCGAATTTACATGAGACGCAAAACGGGAATGATCCTGCGTGCTCCAGGGCTCATTTGGACGGGGACATGATCGCTTCTTTCCACGCGAGACCACTCCGAGAATTGAAGACGCGTAGGCTGAAGTCCACGTTCAGCAGGTGCCGTAGGCGATTGTTACTATTCACTTATGGTTGGAATGCATGGTTAAGTAGAGTCCAGGGCCGGATTAAGGGGGTGGCCACATGGACCGCGGTGCATGGCGGCAAATGCTGTAATTTTTTCAAATTTAGGTATCAAGAAAAAAATCTGATTCAGAGAAAAAATTACAAACGAGAAAAGGCGAAAAAATCTCTCATTTCCTGAGAGTTAAAGTATAGTAATTTCTAATTTGTTCGTTTTTCGGTGATACAAGAGACAGCGCCTTTCATTAGTCTAGTTGAGAGAGAAACCAAACATGCGATTTGACCTGGAGCGGCGCGGCGCAGAGAGCAATGATGACGAGAATTTGAGATGGAAAGGAGAAGCCCTCGGCGCGCCGCGCCGGTCAGCATGGAACACACATTAGCGCCTACAATACTCCATAAATACTTCACGCATTGCGTCAAAAACAGCGCGGTCAGCAGCGGTCGGCGTGAAACGCATAGCGCCTACAAGACTAAAGGGATACTTCAAGCATTGCGCCAAATACAGTGCGGTTGGCGCGGTGGCAGAAATTAAAATCATAAAACCACATTCATGTTTATTCTTTCATAATTTTTTCGTTCTTTTCTAATAAATGAAAGGTCTCGTCCGGACGGAACTTGATTTTCGCGCAGAGTTCCGTGAACTTTTGCTAGTATTGACAGGGCTTTCACAAAAAAGGTGCCCAACACGAGTAAACACGTCTTATGCACCCCTTCTCCGGCACGTTCACTTGATGGCTTGTATCGATGTTTCAAAACGAATGTGAAGGGGCGGCAAAATACAGGCGGCCCATGGGCGGCAAGTTGGTAATTCCGGACCTGTACTAAACATTGCACGGGGAATATGATCATGCCATTTTATGCATACCTTGGGGCCCAAATTAGGACAACACACACTTCCAGCTGCGAAAAATATTATGGTTAATACAGTTTAAGGAAACGAAATTTTCAGTCTGCTAAAGAGAGCGATACTTGTAGTTTCCAAATTAAAAGGAGGCGACTCGGGTCATAATTATAGTAAGAACCATCACATTTTAACAATCTCACCTATTATTGTGCTCAACTATCGAAAACTGCTAAAAAAATGTATGCACAATGAAGAGGAAAATGCACAACAAAGTTATGAGACCACACAGAGTACACTGAGTAAAGTACCAAGAGAGGACGAATAAGTAAGGAAGAGAATCACACAAAATGTTCCGACAAGCTATCAATCGCCATTTGAGCCATATTTCATAAAAAAGACAAAATTATTGATAGTTAAAAAATTTTCATATTTAACACATGAATTCCTAGAGCTAAAATAATGAATACATGTACACAAACCGTACCTTATATAGAAAGTGGAACTGTCACAATGCCGGTACATGTACTTTGCACGAATGAAAGATTAAAATTTTTATTATTCTGAATATGCATAGTCAATTTAATTGGTCCAGTGATGAGTCTTGACGGTTAAATTGCTATACTAAACAAAAGAAAAGTGGTTGCACATTGAATGACGCTGAAGTAGCCTAAACGTTACAGTGACGTAATTTTGTCAACGTTTTTTTTCTTAATAATATGAGTGTCATTTAATTCTTTATAAAGTTCTTCCATTCCACTGTGTGATCATATCACACGGAAAAAAAAGTGTCAGGGGTAATCCCCGAAAATTGTGGTACTACCCCAATTTGTTGGATGATATGAACATTTCCAATTAATTTTGGTGGTACCGCAACTCAAGTTGGGGTAGTACCGCAACATTTGGGTTAGTAACCTAATTATTCGGGAAACTACCACAATTAATTGGGATACTGCCACAATTAATCGGGGTATTACAACAATTAATTGGGAATGTCCTTATCATCCAACAGTTGGGACTTAACCCCTACCTCTTTTTTCTCCATGCAATAAAATTTATAACACTGAAGCCATCTCTGACCGCCCCTGGAATACGTGCGTGTTTTCCTCTAAGCTCAGCCGAGAATTTTTTTCGACTCTCCGGAAGCCGTTGTTATGATAAAAGAGAAGAAGAAGGAGGAAAAAGTTGGAGGGAACATGACGCAAATGGCGCCCTCTCAGTCAAACGATCCATCCATTAAATCGTTGTTATTCGCGTCTTCGCCGACTGATTAGGGTATCATATTCGTCGGCTAATGCCCCAGTTCAGCCTAGAACGGATTCACCACTTAAGTTGCGACGCTGAACCATCGCTCTCTCCCGTTCTGCCGTGCTAGGGAAGAACGCCGTAAGAGCCTTGAAACGTTGCCAAATTTACTTAGATAATATACGAATTTACGGTAAAACGTGGACATAGTTTTTTCTAATTAATGAGAGATTTTAATGGCGACTAAAACTCCAGAGTAGCTGGGAATCCGACCTTCATTTTCCTCAATTTATATTTTTCCGCGGGAAACTTGGCGACGCCCCAGCGCCCTTACGCTGTTTTTTTCCCAAACACGGTAGCTTTGAGTTTAAAATTAGTCCGGTGATTTTGCAACGTCGCGCTCGACTTTAACGCGTCCGCGGGGCCCGGCAGAGGAGGCCAATTTACTTTTGGAGTCTTTTCCATTTTAAGTGGCCGCGGTGTTTAACCGACGGGCACGGGTGCGACTTGTGCTGAGGTATCCCAACTGTTGTCTCCGAGCGTGTGGCTTCCTTCGGACGATCTGGCAACCGTGCCGAAGCATAATCGGCCGCACATCAAGTTGATCTATCAATTAAATGGTTCGCGGTGGAGTTGTCGGATTCATCCGCGTGGAGCGCTGCGCTCAGTGTTCAGACGCCCATTGGTGGGTTTCAATGGGCTGAACGGAGATGAGGTGACATTGGTTGTGAGTAGTTCCATTTCAAATTTTGATCTCGATACAAATGGACCGAGTTTAACAGAAAGGAACCAAGCCACATCAGCTATTGCCAAATTAAACTGGACAATTAAATTTTTTACGATAGAATTTTTGTGCGGATTCCTTTAAAATTTTTAGGGGATTTGCCTCAAACTATGGGGAATTTTCACTGAAATTTGCACAAAAATCCGCACAACCGTTTTCACGTGAAAAATTAAATTGTTCAATTAAATTTGGCAATAGCTGATGTGGCTTGGTTCCTTTCTGTTTAACTCGGTCCAAATAAAAATATTTATAAAAGGATTATACCTTGACTTGAAAAACGTTACAAAGTGATTGTGATAGTCAAATCTAGTTCTGATTTAATAAATAAACAAAACCCGAGGTAATTAAGACTTCCATGTTTAAATAGAGCAATTTGCTTAAAACTTGATTGTCATGGTCTTGATGACCAATCTAGAGACTGATCCTTCGATTTTCGCAAAGGAATCAACCTAAACATTAACATGAGGAACATGCTCGTAACCAGACTACCGAGGACCAAGTATCCATCTCCGAGGCAAAGCCAGCCGCACACGGCATAGCGCCGTGCCGAGGATGCAAGACGGGACGCAGCGAAGTAAATTGCAGGTGCCATGCATCATGTCGCGTCGGCCGCCCTATTAACAGCGGGAAAGGGAAGAGGAAGCGAGGACGAACGGCTTCAAATCTACTCCGGGATATTCCGGATCAGATAGTTGCAGTGATTAAGTGCTAAAAGCTTTTTAGAATTTATTCCGGAATTTTTTACCGCCCCGCCCTCCGCAACTCCCACCCACCCGCGTACTTCTTATTTGTAAACAAAACTTCCGAGCAAGACCGCTCGAGCGGAAAGCGGAAGATTCCGAGTTTAATAGTCTATTACAAGGTTGGCCCGGAAAACGGAGTCAAGTCCTAGATCACGGTCAGGTCTGGTTCTGCGCTTCGAGATTTGGAATACACTGAAAATTCTTGACGACGGTGTCCGTCCACGAGAAATTGGACTTTACTAGCCACAAATACTATGAACATGACTGTTTGTTGAACTTGAGCGCTAAAGTTAGAAATGAAGATAAATAATTAATCAAAAGATAAATCGGAACACGCATATTCTGAAGAATTACCAGTATGTTCTCCCGGATGCATTTCGGCTAAAAGCCAGAATTGGCTTTTGGCCGAAATGCATCCGGAAAAATATACTGTTGATTCTTCATAATATGCGTTCTCTAGTATATCTTTTAATTAATTATTTATATTATATTGTTAAAACACGCAAAATGCGATTTTCTAGTTACAAATAAAGAAAGCAAAGTGGGAAAAAGTAGCGATCTTATTCGTGGATCTAATTCGTGTAGGTGCCCCCCTTGGGGTTGGAGGTCCTCATTCTGGTGAGGGGTTTAACAGGACCCAATGCGTGTGCGCCGCCGAAAAGTTGAGTAATTGTAAATCCGTCCACCTTTTTTTCAGTGCATACCACCCCATGGAGGAACAAAATTACTCGGCCTGCTTCAAGGCTTTTAAGGTTGATTGCTTAAAGAGTGAAATTTCTTAAATGGTTGATGTAAAGCTTGGCATTTCGAAGTTTTCCCTCGAAATTAGTAATATTCACAATAAAGCGAAGCAATAAGAATACTCGGAGGAAAAAACTATGAATCCACCCTAACGATTGATATAGATACTGCCATTCCTATTTTTTAACATACGAATCCTCTTAATGACTAAAATGACGCTCTTTAAAACGTATAGTAGAGATGAGGACAGTGGTTGGAACCGAAAATTTAAGACCCCTTCTGTAGTGTTGGAACTTCATGGAGCCCGCTCCATTAACAACAAAATGCGCCTTAAAAACGGGGAGGCTGTGCATGCGCCTGAGAAAATTAGTTACGGCTATTTCCCAGTAGGTATTCTAACATCTGTGATTTGTTAGAATACGTGAGGAATGAGTGAAACTTTCAACAATTCGATTTCGCTGTCTCGAGACATCCAGCAATATTCAGCGCTCGTCACCTTAGATTTTCTCTTTCCTTTTTGCGAAATTTTAATTAGGAGCGATCAGATCCCCGCGACGCTCTCGTGCGGAAAGCCAGAACAAAAATAACTGTCCTGGCACTATGTCCCGCGCTCCCGTGTTGAAGAAAAACGCCGCAAGAGCATCCAAAGGTTGCCAACCTTCCCGAGTTAAATACTTGAACCGGTCTGGCAAGAGCGCGAGCCAGAAAGTAATTCTTTCTTTTCTGCATTTTTGAAACCCTGAAGGGTAGTTTATCATACGCGATTCCTATTTTAAACTTTGGAAAAGAAAGAGCTTCGGCTCTAAGTTTAATCCCTTATTTAAAGGTTTTACCTCTAGGTTTTATCTGAATAACGAAAATTAATGTAAAAACTCCCGATCCTCACTTTGGATCCACTTACTTTTGTTCTTAAAAATGTCTCAATTTTACTCCCCTTCTTTTAAACGGAAGGCGTACGTCTAAAATATGAAATTCGCCGGAAGTAATTGCAAAAATCCCCACCAAAAAATTACTTTAAAATGTTCAAACAGATGCTGACTCATCCTTTGAACACTCCAGAAAATGTCTACTTATTCTGTTCGACGAGCCAAAGTTACACCAGATAAAAAGTAACGGGCGAAAGTTGTTGAGTCAGTTACAGGTGCAGTAAGAGCGACAGCACTGGTTCCTACAGGTAATTTCTTCGCATTTCATGTAAAATTTACTGTCATTTCGGCATCTTTTTCAGAACCCAAATCAAATATTACTAAGAAGCATTAAGAAATTGTTTCTTTGTTGAATGGCCTAAGTGTACAAGATTAAGAAGGAAAGGCAATTCTCAGTCGAATTATAAAAGCAAAATCTACATTTCCAAAGAAATTTCACTTCATCGAAAAAAATAGTGTATTTCCTTCGGAAAATACACTAAAATGTGACACCGTCCGAGTGTCATACGACGTTCTTTCCCAAAGACATAGAACGAGACAGCGTTGTTGTTCGATGGGCGGGCGGCGCATCCGATTCGCGTGTTTACGGGTTTGACGAATGTAATTTGGACGTATTTCTTTCAAACGGAACTATGTACATTATGACGTGAGCCCTGTTATGCATGTATTCTTATGGGTCTCACGGCTCATGTCTTAATGCACATAGTTCCGTTTGATAGACATACGTCCATTTATTTCATCTTACCGAGATGAATGTTCCCGGCTATAAATACTATGTCCATAATCTGATCGATAATTGATGACGCCTAAGTTTTATCGCCGGCTGGGACGCGCGCCAGAGTCTGGGACGAAACCGCGCGTTATTCTCACTTCCGTGTTCTCACCTATATTTTCGACGTGTTTTCTGGTCGGTGAACCAACAGTTACGTTCATCATCACGTATCATTTATTTCCAAGCGTGTGTGAAAAGCAAGAAATGTCTGGAGACCCCTTAAATCACTTACTTTCTTTGACTTGCTTCTCTTACTTGCTTATCTTCTTGACTTGGCTTAAGTTAAATTTTAACTTTTGTTCCAGTTCACTGGGAAAAAAAACATATTGGATCTAGAGTCAAGACTCTTAAAAACATCGACAAGAAAAAGTATTCTTGATTCAATCAAAATCTGGCTTAAATCAAGAACCAAGCCTCTTGATTTAAGCGGATTTCGTTTTGATTCAAGCAAAAATCCGATTGAATCAAGAGTATTTTTTCTTGTCAATGTTTTCAAGAGTCTGGACTCTAGATCCAATGTGTTTTTCTTTCAAGTGTTGAGAATGGGCATATGATTGGCCCGAAACGTCCTGGTTGTGTTTAAATGCTGTTTTTAGCCTTATAAACCCATTTGTTTTTCAACTTATTGCATGTTAGCGTTATTGGCGTGGGTAATCGAAGTTTTCGGTTTAAGCTATCTAACATTGCCTTTTCCGTACGAAACTTGCGCCCTTCCGTGGCGCTCTCTGTTCAGAGGGTAATAGGTCAAAATGTCCAAAAACAAATGTCCAAAAGTCAAAATGTCCAAACCCCCAATGCCCAAAAATTTAAAAAGGCCAAATATCAGTAATGTCCAGCAGACAAATAAGTCCAAAAGTAGGCGAATGTCCAAATTAATGGAAAGAGTAATTATATACTAACTGTTTTCAGGCGTTTTTTTTTTTTTTTTTTTTTGTCTTTTCATGACAAATGGGGTAATATTAGCCATGTTTGTTATGTTTGTCAATATCACTTAAAATTTGGAAAATAAATCATTAATGCATTTTTAAAAGTAAGAATTTGCCTGCTCTCATGAAAAATTTTATCATCATTTTTTCCTAACCTGCATCTCTCCATTATCCGACGCATCTGTTTCTGTGGCTGCATTCACAAATAGCTTGCAAACCTGCACCCAAAAATCCAATAACAACTCAACCAATGCCTAATCTCACATTTGGACATTTGCCTACTTTTGGACTTATTTGTCTGCTGGACATTTCTGATATTTGGCCTTTTCAGATTTTTGGGCATTCAGGGTTTGGACATTTTGACTTTTGGACATTTTGACCTAGCACCGTTCAGAGAAACACTGTATTAAAAGTAACCACGATTCCCGAAAAATCTGGCAAACACTCGTAGGTGACTGTCATCAACCATCGTTACGTTAATTAACAGCTCGCTGCGTGGTCCCCCGACACGATTCTTGTCGACCGTCGCTCTCGGCAGAAACGACGCCGTGCCGTGCTGTTCCTGATGAAGTTGAGGTGTTTCTGCTTGGCGGGCCGGATTGCGTTTTAAAATTTCCCCTGTTTTGCATTTTTTCGATAGCCGAGTCACGATATTCAGGGCAGCCATCTGCCATCGATGCACGACCATGTTTCATCAAACATCGAGCTTAACACTGTCGCTGGGTTATTTCGGGTTGTCAAAACGAAGCGTCATGCGCCTCACGCTTTGTTCTCGCAGCGATGTGTGACTTATGATAAACGTAACCGCAAACTGTCTCGCGGAATGGAGAAGCCTCTTTAACATAAAAAGTTTTAAAACGAACATCACATTTGTGATTCTTTTCATCCAAACTGTTGTTCCTACTTGCGTCGGTAGCAATCGAAAATTTTTTTTCATACACATTGACTGACATGTGATCATCTAAATCATGCCAGGAAAGATGAAGACCTCCTGAATGTACAGTTAGATGTAGATACTGCTTCTAATGTTTTAATTGACAAATAATGCAACCTATAAATTTTTTGTGTTATTCCTGTAATCTTTACTTTGTGAGGTTATGTTTATATTTACTTTCAATTCTACCCGTTTGCTCCTTCAATCAATTATGCACGTTCTCTTGCTAACTTACTATTTTTAACTACGTTTTTTAATTTTTTAACTTCCTATGCGCTTGTAGTTTGAGTAGCTTACTGCCAGTAGTTTTGCCTTGCCTATGACTTTCCCTTTTTGTAGTTTGGCCTTGATACAAAGTATCACCGGTTACCAATCGTGACCCCAGGAAACGCCGAGAAACGAGACAACCTTACCAAGACGAAAAGATCCAACTGTTTGGCCAGCTCCCGTAACGCAATTATGTGAAGATGAAATTCTGCTGAACTCCTTATCGCAAAAAGTCGCCCGACCATAAGGGTCGAAAAGCTTCGGCAATGATTTGATAAACTAGTATTCTCAAAATAACACCTTGGCTTTGTGGTTTTTCACATTCAAACCTTCCCAATCTAAATTTTGTTGGAATGGAAATTTTGCACCAAATAAGGTGCAAGAAAACTGCTGCACAGGGGTGTCGTATGAACTTGACGGCCACTGACGGGTGGGTGCTTTTGTCTGGCTCACCGATAATTGAATGGCAATACTCACCGGTTGACTTGTTGGATGGGCACATTTTATGTGACTCTCCGAACGATTTTTTGGACAGACTTAATGGCATAAATGGCTCTTTACACATGGACCCAGCCGATGGAGAAAATCCATGTGGTTCAAGAATGCAGATTCCATGGTGAAAATGCTACCACAGTAAAAAAAATCATGGTGCTTGTATACTGTTATTACTGCATACGGTATTGCTGCTATCAATCTCAACTTCTTCATCCTCCAAATCTATAATTTCTAAATCGGGGTCCATTCCGAAAGTATTGAGTAATCTGAAAGAGAATCTTCAGTTATCACGGATCAACATAAACAACCAGACTGAAGACTGGGGACTTCTATTCTATCATCGACGTGAATCGCCAAAACTGTAGAACCAGTACTTTTGACGAAATACATTTATCATTCTCAAGCTGTTGGAAACCATTCCCTACTAGAAAGTTCGAAATTTTAAGACTCCGCCGCATTGAAAACTGTTTCTGCCCGCACAGCGATTTTTAAAGTAGGCAAATTTGTCCATCAATTTGATCAAAACCTTCAGAGATTTTCATTAAAATATCTTGATCCAGATCACCGTAGGGGAGATCCTAACGTAGTTTTAGAAGAAGGACCCGTTGAAGCTCCAGAAGCACATGCAGGCGTCGGGAACCATCCCAATTATATACCAGGGCAAAACAATGCTCCACCTATTGTTGGTACTTTTTTTTTACGAAATACATTTATCATTCTCAAGCTGTTGGAAACCATTCCCTACTAGAAAGTTCGAAATTTTAAGATTCCACCGCATTAGAAACTGTTTCAGCCCGCACAGCGATTTTTAGAGTAGGCAAATTTGTCCATCAATTTGATCAAAACCTTCAGGGATTTTCATTAAAATATCTTGATCCAGATCACCATAGAGGAATGCTCCCGAAATATCGAATTTTCCCAATTTTAATTTAAAATGTGCGGCCAACGCAAAAATTAATCACATGACGTCAGAAAGTAACTTATGACCTACTCAATGAAAACTTTTAGATTCCTTTTTGATGTGATGTTTAGAGGCGATTACCGGAGTCTGAAATAATCGTCTCTCCGCGCATCCTGACCCCGGAGGTTGGCACGCGGCAACAGGAGGTATTGCCTCAGTAAAATTAAGTTTTCTCGCGAACCTCTAGACCGATTTTTAAAAATTTGGGCTTGTTTTAAAGCTGAGAGTATGTCTAATATGCGTCTTCTTACTGATTTGATTTATCTCTTTTCGTTCGGAAGATACAAGGTAGGGAACCTTAATTTTTGGATGACCCTCGTACTTGACGATGATCTTATTCACGCGAATAATTCGGAAAAAAGCTCAAGTTCGTAGACTTTCCTTTTTTTCCCCATGAGATTATCACCACTTGAATGCCGTACGAAAAAAGGAGGAGGCAACGCAAACAGCTTGCAGATGTTTTCACCACATTAACGAACCCCATAAACCATTTTATTGCTACACTACACCCACAGTCGTAAAATTTATGGACGCGTGACAATTTTTGACTCGGTTAAAATAATAATTTCAAAACAATAAAATCACATGTTAACTGATTTTCAGTGGCTGTAAACCTAAACATTTTCATGTTCGGCCTCAGTGGTGGAATTCGGCGGTAGCGGAGAAAATACATGACGATTTTCGAAATCAATGAATATGAAACTTTCAGAGGGATAAAAGACAAATAATGTTTTTCGACTGAGGGGATTTCAGTTGATCGATTAGGAACAAAAAAACTAAAGTAGTGTTAACATATTGCATGGTTACAGGTTACGACGAGCAGGCGATAAGTTCAACATCCCGCATTGAACCCTCCACAAGTTCCGCGGGGTAAAAAATGACCCCAGGCTTTGTAAATTCGCGAAATTTGTAACGAAATATTGCAGTAGAACGTTGGGCTTCTCGGGGCCTAACCTCAATGGTCGCTGCACGTGTGAGGCGATGGCGAATGATCGATTATCGATATTTCTCCATTTGAAACTATGGTAAAGAATCGATTATCAAGGTGTTCGTTGTGAACACCCCGTTTATCGATCCTTTATCATTTGTTCAACAGGCAGATAAATCGATAGATCGCAAAGGACGCCACGCTACTAGTGTGAGGAAATTTCGCGGCTAATGAGGATAAGAGTTTGCAGGGAAAAGGGGAGGGTTACTCATGACCCAGCGCGACAACTCTTGTCAGTGATATCCGATTATGCGAAAACATCCTCTGATGACGAGGAAAACCGTCTCATCATCGTGCCTCATCAGGCAGGCGTTCGAAAAAGGTGCTACTTAATTGTCCTTACAACTTGGATAAAAAATCAAAGCTGAGATGTGCATCTTGCACCAAGTTCGCTTTTTCGGAACATTCAGAGACAAGAGACCCTCCAGTGTTCTCTTGGCGACAGGTGGAAGCTTTTACTTTCGGGGATTCAACAGTTCCTTATGGACAATTATAAGGGAGCAACAGTCATCACCCTAATTTCGACTGTAGACCTACCTACATGGTCGATGATGACCTTCGGGTGACGTCATGAGCCAAACAAGTTTCCTAAACTTCGGCCATTTTCGGCTTGTTTGCGAAACGAAACTGCCAACACGTTGTTAAACATCAACCATGTAGGTAAGTCAACAGTAGAATGCTGAAGTCCCGAAAGTAAAAGCTTCCACCATGGCGAAGATACTGGTGGAGGGTCTCTTGTCTCTGGGAACATTATAGAGGTCTTTTGTGCACAACCTGCACTGGCGCAGAGTGGATCGATTCAATTCAACATGAAAGTTTGGACAAAAACTGCAAATGTTTATGTTTATTTCGTCACATTTTAAACTTCAAGGGGCGCTTCTGGAAGACAATTTCACGAGGAAAGCAATGAAACCGCTTTAAGAATCTCAAAGTTTTGTATAAACGGAGTTATAAGCGTTTAAAGTTTCCAAATTTTGTCCGACTTCTCTTGTTGGCTCGATCCACCGTGCGGCGCGGCGTGAATGTAAACGGTTCTGATGCAGAGTAGCTCGAAAGACTCCTCAATCAGAATCAAAGTAATGTAATTCGAAAGGGCGAAACTTAACCTCGGAGATCAACGCTACTTTTTGCCAGATGATGATGATTGATGAACTAATTTTTTAGCATAAAATTCGCAAAATGATAATTGATTAATGTCGGGGTGAGCACTTTGCTAGGAAGGTTTTCGAAAATTGGGTTGAGATTAAGAAACCGGATAGCTGGACTCCTTGGTAATGACTCCTAAATGTTACGTTATTTAGGGACGGTCCCGTGACACGGAAGTAACTATTGCACTAATAAGAGAACAGCAGTCAGGGGTCTCTAAGATATATTTTCACAGCGTGAAACCGCGGTTTTGTATCTCGGTGTGCTGGTCTCACCTCAGTCAATGGCTAGCGTAACGGACCCGTTGTGTGGTGAAGGAGAAATAGCAGAGCTTTGTGCACAGCTTGTCCGCTGGTGTGTTTTGAATGGCTCGCAATTTACGAGCTACCAATTTTTCGTCTTTTCTAAAACCTAGACCAAAAAGGAGCGAGGGCCGACCGCATTATACAAATTTATGACATCATATCTGTCAAACTGTCCATTCCGATGTTCTTTTAATGACGTGTAAGAATGCTGTCCGGAAGGGGATAGAGCGACACCCAGGATCAATCTGAATACGTTGGCGCCGCGACCAGTGTTGGATTCGCCGAGCACTACGAATAGTTGCCTCCAAGGTTGTTGTCGGATTGTTAACACTTGGTCTTTTTTAACAACACTTTTTGCAGATCACCTTTAATTTTGTGACTTTCGGAAAAAAATCAAGCATAAACCTATCACATTATACCTGCTTTAAAACGAACAGCTAAGAAAAAATGAGGCCAACAGAGACAGTTGGACGCATTTCTATCAAACGGAACTATGTGCATTAAGATATGAGCCTTGAGACTCATAAGAATATATGCATAACAGGGCTTACTTCGTAATACACATAGTTCCGTTTGATAGAGATACGTCCAGTTAGTAGTCTCGGTATCGCCATAACAGCGAATCGACGACTCATTTTATTTTTATTTTCCGGTTTATAGTGAAATTTTAATTAAATTCTGAACGTTCCGGGTTTTTGTATATTTGTCCTATCTTTTGCAGCCTTTCCCCAAGTTAAGTTGGTGTTTTATTAGGTGCTTTGACTGTTTAGGCTGTTCTTCATTCTAGAGACAATTTGGTTAAGTTGCGCTACAAGTTGTGGTTAAACGAAGAGATATCCTAAAAATTAGCATCAATGCATTGTGATGACGATCTGAGTTGTCAGTTTGGGAATTTTTCATTATTTACAGCTCAGAGATTAATGATCAAAGTCTGGAATTTACCGACAATGTAAAATGGAATTGGTGGACTTGATTAAGATATTCATAAAGCAACTCCAAGATCTAAGCTCATAACTTAGATACTTGAATTTTATTTTTCTGCCATTAAGATTGATGTCTTCAGAGACCAACTACCAACAGGGGGAACAATCCGAGAGTTCAGCTCACAGAAATCGAACTGCTGTCGTGCTGTCACCGGATACACCGGAATAATTTTTGTCCGTGATGTCGTTCAAACTACTTTTTCGGGATGGTATATTAAAACAATTTAGCTCCCTCATCTATTACTCAATAGGTAGGTTACCAATTTCGAAATGGAGTGAAAGAGAGGAGAGTGACACTCGGGATAGAAAAATCTCCTAAAATTCACGAGCGTGAAACTTCACGCCAAATACTTGAGGAGAGGTCCATAATAGAGTCGATACAAATGGAATATGATAAGTATATGTGTAGTTTGATAGCTGTGCAATTCGAACTACCCGGACGTTGAAATAATCGTAACATACGTATCACTTAAACTTGCATCAAACGCCACTGATAGAGGCAACGGTTTCTGAAGATACCGCAGAACTGAGAAAAACCAAGTTCTCCTTCAATTCGATTACTATGCAATTCGAGCTCCTTGGACGTTGACATAATTGCATCCCACATTTCAACTCTTCAGAGGCATTATTTTACTTATATTCAGATAACACACTTCACTGGAGAGGAGTACAGAGAAAGGCGTATACCGTATACTCTATCAGAAGAGTTCAAGAGATCTCGTCATTTTGGTGGATTACGCTTAAAGTTATGGCTTAGCCACAGGATCCCCATTAGAAATACCAATTAAAAAGTGCAGACGGACATTAAGATCATAATGCAATGCGCCTTTCTTTGGCAAGGTATTCGATGGAGGGTCAAATCCAAGAAGCAATAGAACACGCAATGGACCACTAGACAAGGTACGAATTTAAACATTCTGATACATGTTTCCTAACCAGAATTTCACGTGGAACACGATTCGCGCAACGAAAATTACTGAAACCAACCTCCTAACGAAGAATTTAACATTTTTATTTCACATTGGTTACGAGGAAATTAAACTGCCTGCTCACAAGAAACTCAAAGCTCTACGTGAGTCAAATCGCGCACTACAACGGTTTCAGCAAGCTTCTCAATCGAGCAATGTTCATTTCCCATCATGTGTTGTTCAAACTATAAGTAATTTGCTATAGCTGAGCTAAAGCGTCAAGATTGAGGTTGCCAGATTTTTTTATCGCAGAGACGTCCATGATAACGTTTAGCGCGCGATGTGAATCACGTAGAGCATTGAGTTTTCATGAGTGGGTGGTTTGATTTCATGCACCAATAATCATTAAATATATTCAGAAGGAGTTGATTTCGGTAATCTTCGTCGTGCGCATCGTGTTTTACGTAAAATTTCGGTGAAAAAACATGTATCAGAATGCTGAAATTCGTACCTCGTCTAGTGGTCCATTACAGGTGTTTTTTAATGCAGGTTACACACCCTACTCCTGAGATGGGGGTTTTAAACAATTAATTAATGAGACACACCGCGGTGAAGTCAATCTATCGCATGTTTCTTTTGTCCCATGCCACTCTGAGAGCGTCCCTCGGAATTCCGGCCCGAAAAAGGTGCTTCGAAGGCAAACGGAAGCGCGGCAGGATTAATGAGAATTGAAGACCCCCTAAATTGAATTTAAAAGTCCGGGTCTGATCGTTCCTTCCGAGGACGCCAGACAAACGATCTGCATTGCACCACGTCCGAAATTCGCCCCGTCGTTTTTCTCGAACTGCACCCTAAAGCTCGATGGTCGGGGGATGGGAGGAGGTGCGATGGGGGTCGAATCGCCGGAAGCGCAGTTAGGTGACGGTCGGAGTCATTACTCGGGAGGCGGGGGAGGAGTTCGTGCAATAACGTTAAACACCCAACTGGGAATCATTTCGGTCCAAAATCGAGGCGAAAACTGCACTGCTGCCTTGTTTCGACCGTCAGTCGAAGCCCGAAGATCACATGCTATAAAAAATACCCCATATTTACGGGAAATAAGTGCGTTGCGCGCTGGAGACGACCCCAAACAGCAAAATTCCCTGGGTAAAATCACGTACAAAAATCAAGATAAGCACATAAAAAAGTCGGACATTCACTCTATAGCGAGTGATTTGACCCCAGTCCTTCCGGTCGAAACATCTGCTGTGAGGAAATTTATTCGTAAGTTGTATTTCGATCTATTGCTTGTTGTGTAACATCATGTAGGTAGTTGATTACACGTAATTATTATTTTATTTCTTGGCTTTTAGCTCGTTTAACGTAGCATTTACCATGATTTGAGAAGTTTGTAACCAGCTTGAGTAAGCGATTTGAGGAAATGTCCCGCGTTTGCAGAAAAAAACGGCCCGGCGTGAATTTTTTGACCAATTCCTGGATGAAGTCATAGAGTCGCTGATTGTAACTGGAGAAATAGAGAAAGACTCTTTTATGTTAGTAATGATGTTATCCAAAGAGGCATTCGATTTTATCCTCGTCACCTCCTCAACTAAAATTTCCAGATTCTTAGTTGCAATTATTTCTAAGATTTAACCACCTGCTTACAATCAAAATTAAAATATGCAGTATTATAATAAAAATATGCAAATATTACAATTATTAATGTGTAAGATTAATATTTCTGTCCTTTTTCCCAATTCTTCCATCAATTTCGCGATCCCAGCAGAAAATTTTAGCGCTTTGCTATAAATAAAGTAATAAAACAACACAAAAAGATATCATGGCTACATTGTCCCGTCATGTATTTTCTAAAATAATATTGAGCTCGGAAGTTATGATAGTTCACAACACTGGCGTTGAGCTATGTGTCACAAAAAAGCACACAACAGTGTGCTAGTGTGTGTACTAGTGAAGAAGGAACTAAGTTTGACTTAGTCTTGACTTAGCCGAACCGTACCAATATGGAGGAGAGAGGGATCATTACTAACTGAACTCAAAGAAGAGAGATGTCCATTTAGGCGTAAATGGTCACATTTTGAGTCGCTCCAACTTGCAGCACTACCTTATCAGCCATCTTATTATCTGCTGATCGTATCCTCTAATCAGATCGTACATCCAAGACAAACTCCAAAGAAATGACGACGAAGAGTTGCAGGTCGACCGTAACATTCATGAGCTCGGATTTTTGCGAGTATGAGTTTTCTCTAAGTTCCAAAACGCCACGAGACATCAAATATTCAATGCGTATAAATCCACGCATGGTCAAGAAGACCTGGATGAAACAAGAAAGATTCTCGGATACTATTGCACTTGCAAATCTGGCGCACGAACATTAGGCACTTGTAGCCATGTTGCATACGTGTGATATGGTTCCTTGGATTTGCTGTCAAAAACACAGTGTTTGTCTCGTGTCTAGACACAAGCATGTTTCTAAAAGGTCACTGCTCCTGCATTCTTTATTCGATAAACACCTAGGACGTTAATAATAAGTAAAACTAGCATGAGTAAATAGGAATAAATAATTTGAAATAAGATATTCTATAATTGTTTTTCATCTTTTCTAAAGCAGACCAACTCAATACAGTGAAATTCTGTGGTTCCTCTGTAGCTCCTAAATAGCAATTTATGACTGCATCCGAGATTTACTGTCAGGGTCCATATCAACCAAATCTTTGGATAACAGCTTTATTCTTGAATAAATTAAGGTAGGAAGTTGTGGGTTTAAACATGATTTTCTTGATTAGACGGGAAGATTTGAGCGAGTAGTCTCATGCCATTGGTTGCGGGTAGCTTTGTGCCTGAGCGCCGCGCATACTTCACGAACGGTTGCATGTTTTAGCACGAATAATCTCGATATTTGGTCCTGAACGTTGTACTGCGATGAATTTACTTACAGAACGGATAGGTGATGCAGATAACTGCTCAAATTTCTTGTGCGTTTTTGAAGTTTTGTATTTTAAGTAGCCTACAATCTCTAACACCTGTTAATTTTCTCCCCAATTTCGGTTCATTCATTTCCTGGACTTGGATTGTGAAATCAAGTGTTACTGTATTTAAAGAAATTAGAGTCCAAATTTTTGTCGTTTTTTAACCTTTCGTTTTACCCTATACAACCGCGGCAAAGCTGAGAAAGTCACTGATTGGTTTTTATGACGGGTACAGCTTTTATACAAAATTATTAATCATTTATTATTTATGATTAACTATTACTTTTAATATTATTATTTTTAACTATTTATTTATTTTTCTTACTTTATTTTTATTACTTCATTTTTATTGTTATTACATAATTTTTTTTTTAAAATTTATTTTTTGTATTTGTGTAGGCACATCGACGCAAACGGTTGAAGCAGAGTTCCCGAAAACTGAGAAACAGTTGCTGGTATCAACATAATGGGTGTCCAGCTCACTATTTTCTGCTTTCTTGAGCAATCTCGAATGATCAGTTCCCAGGACGATGGATTGGCAGAGGTGGTCAATAAACTTGGCCACCAAAATCTCCGAATTTAACCTGCCTTGATAATTGGTTGCGAGGCAGAATCCAAGATATCGTCAACATGACAACAAAGACCACGCCTGAGGATATGAAACAACGCATACGAGCTGCATGCGCATCTCATCAGTTATCAAAATTTAGGCAAAGACCCCATCAGTTATCAACAATTCGGCAAAGACCCCATCAGTTATCAAAAATCCGGCAAATACTCCATCAGTTATCAAAAATTCGGCACAGACATGGAAGGAAATCCGAATTGCCTTCAAAAGTGCATCGACAACAACAGCCGTCATTTTGAGCACTTGAGGTATAAGCTTTGGTATTGTGCAACCAGAGACCACCAGAGATCTGAACATAATCATTCATCATTGTAGGTGCAAATCAGGACAATTTGAACCGTGAAGAATTACAACATGTCGAGGAACTGATGAGGGCCTTCACTATAGTGAGGGAAAAAGGAGAGAAAAGCGGAAGGAGGACATGTATAGGAACATGTGGGGAAAAAAGAAGGTGAACATGCTTTTTGTTTGTATGCAACTAATAATGCATACAAACGAAAAACGGCCTAGTGGAGCGAGGAACGATCAGAGAGGTTTTTTTTTTTTTTTTTTTTTTTTTTTAAAAATTGACGGCTGCCTTCACCAACGAGCCGGAGCCCTGAATAGAAAAAATCAGAAAGAAATGATCAGAAATCAGAAAGTTTTATAAGAAAATGACGGGTTTGAATTTTTCTTTTTACACTTGCATGTTCGTTTCCTTTTCCTAGTTTCTAAATCTTCTTCCCATTTTTCTTCTTCCTCCTCGTTTTACCTCGTTTGTTTTTTCCAATGAAGATTATACAATCGATCATGGTCAAATGTCCGAAATGGCCATCGTGTGAATTAAGCAGACCAGTTACACATGGTTCGGGACCGTTGCAGATAGTCTAATCAAGTCACCCGACGGAACGAGCGACCCGTTTTGGTGAAAATTCACCCCTAAAGTAAAAGATAGCTGCCGAACTTGCACCTAGATACAGAACTTAAACTAAACAAACATGTTCTCTATTATATGCCAGCGGGCCGATTATTGAAATTGATAGACAAAGCTATAGACAAAAACGACAAAAGGGATTTGGAGGGATCCTATTGGTGGAAGCGGGTGGTTTTAATGGACATAGGACTAGGTAATAGACTAACTAACGGCAACCCACTAAAGACCCGACAGTTAGTCCATCATTTTCTTCTTTAGTCTATAAGAACCAGCCATGTAACCAATAAGATCGCTCCATACTCCCTATGTCTTCTTCGTGTATCGCTTTGTCCATCAATTTCAATAATCGCCCCGCAGGAGAGGAAAAAACGGAAATGGCAAGAATGGGAATCAGTCCTCACAACCCACCCTCCCGCGATACAGAGGTGAAGTTGCAGGTGTTTTTTTTTTACTAAATGTGTTTGTCTCATACGAGATCTGGGTTTTACAAAGCATATCCTCTCAGGCGAATGTATCTAAGTAAATTTGGCCGCGACGGAAGGGTCAAGTCCATCAACCCAGACTGAGGATCAAGCGTGCCTTAACTGAACGTCTTAATTCTTGAGAGCATCTTGCGGAGAGGACATAAAACGGATTAAGCCGATTCAAATTTGAGAGCCGGCTTCCGACCCCGCACGCGCCGATGACTGCAACAGTGGCGTGGCGTGCTATGCGATAAATCGATTGCTATGCCATTTAAACCTATGGTAAAGAATCGATAAATAGGGTGTTCGCAGCGGACACCTTCATAATCGATTCTTTACCATAGGTTTAAATGTCACAACAATCGATATATCGCAAAGCACGCCACGCCACCGGACTGCAATGCTTGGGCACGGAGCAGCGTCGGCCATATCGAACTGCGAGTCCGTCATAAGAGACAATGGAAAGATATCGAATCGATATTTTCAACAACTCCACGTAAAGCGGGCGTGTCTTCACAGAAGTTCACTCGTTGAGTCGCATTTCGCTGTGTGAGATGCAGGGGAAAAATCGATTCTATTCGATAGCCTGATGCGAAGCTCTCTCATTTCACGGGCTTGTTGTCACTGCTCGAACTTTGGATTAGATGTCGCCCTGAAGTCCCTCACTGCCGTGCTAAGGAAGAACGCCGTATGAGCCGCCAGGCGTTGCCAAATTTCCTTCGAAAAATCACGAATTTACAGGAAAATTTGTGAATGTTTCTCCTCCGTTTTTTTCAGAGGATTATGCTCTTAATTTGATCTAAAAAGTCTGAAAATTGCGAGGAAAAACATTCATAACTTCCCTCAAAATTAAGTATTTTCTGAGAGGAATTTGGCAACATTCGAATGCTTATACTGCGTTCTTCCTAACCACTGCAGCTTGGCGGTGAGCCCCGAATTTCGTGCGTTCTCGAGCGTGCGAGGAGACGACAAAGCTTGACGACCGCCTCGTAAAACCTCTTATCTTCGCCATGTTGCGATCTTCCAGTTGTCAGGCTGATCCTGTCTTCAACTGTGCACAGTTCACTCAAGATAGCATGTCCAAAGAGAAACAAGTAAGTAACCAACATACTTCCGATTTCAGTTCGTTCCGTAATGTTTCCAAGGTTTACTTACAAAGGCCTAATTTAATAACAGTTTGAAAAAGCACACTGAAAAAAAAAACACATTGGAACTAGAGTCCAGACTCTTAAAAACATCGACAAGAAAAAATACTCTTGATTCAATCAGAAGCTTAAATCAAGAACCCAGCCTCTAAATTTGAGAGAAATTCCTTTCGATTTAAGCTTAAATCTGATTGAATCAAGAGTCCTTTTTCATGTCAATGTTTTCAAGAGTCTGGACTCTAGGTCCAACGTGCTTTTTTTTCCAGTGTAAGCCATACCAATGCACCGCATACAGCATTGTGGTTAGGCCAATTCATTTCATACTGTGTACATGGAGTTGTGTGATAAATTACAACCCAAAATCTAAACCATCGTTTGATCTTTTTTTGAGTTATGTGTTATGTGGTTTGCACCTCCCCCCTCCCTCTCCTATCTTTCGTTAATTTCGGCCGAGAAACCTAATGCATTGCAATATTCAACAATTAAATTCAATATTTTATTTGCACTTCACTACTTGGGTGGTAATGAGTTCAATAAGTAACAGACGTCTGAGTTTACCTTCTTTTTCTACATTTTCTAATTCTTAACGCTAATGAAATTCAAAGACAGTCTAGCCAAGGAGTCACCTTTGTTTCAGGATAAAATAATTCAGCTTGGTGACATTATCCTTGGGCGAGCCCAGAATAATGGTTTTTTTTTCAAAATGAGGTTCAACCACAAAGTTATCATTGATCCGGCCTTGTTTCGAAGCACAACAGTCAGCCGTCTTCAGAGGTTTTCCGATTGCTCAAGCGAAGACGATACGTCTTGGGGTTCTTCGAATTTAGTAATTCTCTTCGGGCCCAAAGATTTTTTAAAGAATTGTATATTTTATTACCCAGTGCACGATGAGCTGATTAGCACCGTTGCGATTTACCCTTTTAGAAAAGTGATCCTCATTCTTCTCACCCTGTGATCCTGAAGAAACCTCCCTCGGCTCAGGATATCGGAGGAACAAATTAACGGATCACCTCACAGGCCAGGAATAGAGGTTTTCAGATCATCAAAGCACCAGCAGATATGATTTCAGATCTTGTGCACCTGAACAAGAGACCTAAACGTATCCAAAGTTATGAATGCGTGTCTTTTATCGGAAACGCTGCGCTGTAAAATTTGAAAACCAAAACCTTAAAAATGGTAGTTTTGAAAACGCCTTCAATTGTGGCGTGATACCTCACGCATTCCGGAGAGTACGAATAGTTGTATCGTAACGCCTTAGCACATGGGGGGAAGATTAATTAGCCTCCACGTTGGCCTTGTCGGTTTTCCTTTGCCGCTATTACAGTTTTGACCGCACCATTTAGGTGTGCTCAAGCTACACTGGAAAAAAAAAACCACATTAGATCTAGATTTCAGACTCTTAAAAACATCGACAAGAAAAAGAACTCTTCGATTCAATCGGATTTTTGCTTAAATCAAGAACCAGGCCTCTTAATTTGAGCGGATTTCCTAGTGATTTAAGCTAAAATCTGATTGAATCAAGAGTCCTTTTTCTTATCAATGTTTTCAAGAGTCTGGACTCCAGATCCAATGTGTTTTTTTGTCCAGTGAACGACAGAAAACGGACGATGAAGAGGTTAGAACCGAAAGATGATTCTGATGAAGGACCGTTTATGATTGCAGATCTTAAACACCTGAACAAGAGAGGGATGGAAATCTTGACCATTTCAATTAAAGAATGTGCATTTTCGAAACTCTGAGGCGTATTAGCGTCACTCCGTCTGGGAACTACAAAATACAGACGCTCAAGAGGCTATGACCGAAGGATGATTCCGATGATGGATCGTTGGAGGCGAAAAACTGGGGCAAGACATGGTCGGACTTTCGTTAGGAACAAGACGTAAGACGCCTCTTTGAGAGAGTAGAGCACTGAAATTTATGCAGATTACAGGCTGCAAACCTCATCTCGATAGCAGCACCACCACAGACGCGACGCAGCGTGGTCTGGAACAATGAACTAGTCCTCCCAGCCATCCTCACTGCCCCTCCCCTCATAATAATATTCCTCCGCTTCACCTGGGATTCTTGCTTCTTTTGAACGTATTTACGCTAAAAGGAACTGTGTAACACGCGAACCCTATGCATATAGTTCCTTTCAGCATAACTACGTCCTTTTCATCGTTCCTTTCACTTAATCGGACTCTCAGCGGATTTTGATACGAGGCAAGACAGTGAAACCAAATGACGCGTATCCAGTTTGCGGTGTTTCAAAATCTTCATTCACACGGGCGGATCCAGTCACTTTGAAAGGGGGGACATGGGGGGGGGGGGNTGGGGGCATTTCCCAAAATATTTTCGAAGTTTTTTTTATTATGTGGTTTTCAGGCGATTTATCTGCGAGATACCGGGGCCTTCCTAAGCCCACACTTCAACAGACCCCAAGCGACATACCTTGATACAATCACATCCAACCCACCTTGCTCCCGATATTATCGAAGACAAGTCGAAGTTTTAAAGCATCTTGGGGTTTTGGGTCATCATCAAGTTTTGGGCAATTTCACCAAAGACCTAATACTCCTTTTTTTCTGAAATGCAACGATATGTAAGTATTTGACTAATTTGTCTTTTAACAGACCGAAAACTAACGGAAATGTTGATCAGCTGACCGACTCGAAAAAAGTTATTCCAGAGCAAGGTTCCAGGAAAAATTTCATATCATACAAGAAATTAATTTTTAAGTGAACAAAGTCTGAAGGTTACATAATATCGGAGATTTTATTTAAACGTTTAAGGACACGAGAAAATGAATTGCTGATTTTACAATTGACTTATCAAAAAAATATGTCGGAGGACATGTTTCAAATGTACATTTTACAATAGAGGAAAGCCGATTTAACCACGGAGGAGGTTAAATTAGCATTTCTATTGTAAAATCTACATTGAAAAATGTCGTAAACACTTTTTTTAACTACAAAATTATTAAATCAGCAATACGATTATCATCCGCGTACTTGAAAACGAAATTGAATTCGTGAACGACAAGGGTTCATCAATAATAAGGCGTTCGGCCTTCAAGATAAAACAACTTGGCTGGTATGAAAGACGCTGGTTATAATTCCAGGGCTTAAGAAACGAGGTCAACTCCTCTCATTCATTACATCAACAATCCTCCCTTCAATGTTGTGCCTTAGACGTTGAAAACACAATAACCGTTCAACGGGGGAGGAGAGAAAAAATTAATGAAAACCGAACAAAAGATGCGTTAACGCGAAAAAAGAACATTAATTAGGAGGAAAAACAAACCGAGCATCAATACGGNGGGGGGGGGGGGGAGAAGGGATAAACTCCCGAGTTGCCAGATTCTCGAGAGGCCCGAAGAAGGAAGCTATGTTTTATGCCTGTTTGGTTATCTATTATTAACATCAAAATGATTAATATCCGAAGAAGTTGCGTGATCTTTCGTGACTTTTGAGGCCGTTCAAATGCGGCACTTCGAGCTATAGGGGGCCGCGAGGTACTTTGGAAAAAGTACACTTACGCGGGGCCTTTTACGACCCTTTAGGACTCGGCTTGACCCCCTCTCAGTGGGACAAGTTCCTACTCCTCCTCCTTACTGGAAAAAAAAAAGAAAACACATTGGATCCAGAGTCCAGACTCTTGAAAACATCGACAAGAAAATGGACTCTTGATTCAATCAGATTTAAGCTTAAGTCAAAAGGAAATCCGCTCAGATTAAAAGGCTTGGTTCTTGATTTGAGCTTAAATCTGATTGAATCAAGAGTCCATTTTCTTGTCGATGTTTTTGAGAGTCTCGAGTCTAGATCTGATGTGTTTTTTTCCCAGTGTTCGCATGAAATTTTAGAGTTCATACATGTTAAATCCTGTTTTTTTTTTTTTTTTGTAATTCTCTTTTCATGAAATTTACTGTAAATCTTACATATTCTGATCGATTATTTGGATAGTTTTGATTTCACACAAAAATCAATGTGGGTCGCTATACAAGGATTCTATAAGGGTTCTGAAGTCCCCCTCCTGGAGCGTCACCCGAAACTGAACCACAGTGAAAAAACGTCAATTTCTCTCAGTTTGATACAATTTTATCGTAGATTTTTTGTTAGCAAAAAAAGCAACAGGGTTATCTACCCTGGAAAAACACATTGGATCTAGAGTCCAGACTCTTGAAAACATCGACAAGAAAAAATACTCTCGATTCAATTAGATTTAAGCTTCAATCAAGAACCAAGCCCCTTAATTTGAGCGGATTTCCTTTTGATTTAAGCTTAAATCTGATAGAATCAAGAGTCCTATTTCTTGTCAATGTTTTCTAGAGTCTGGACTCAAGATCAAATGTGTTTCTTTTTTCCAGTGCACTTTTCAACCGCCTAGCTTTTCAGATAAGAAACTTAATTTCATAATATTCAAGTGCCGTACCAATAAATCAGCATTAAATATAAATAAATATAAAGATAAGAGGAATTAATTAAATCATGTAAACGTCATTAAATTATTCCAGTGTTTAATTGTCCCATTTTCTCCCCTGCCTGAAACCTCTCAGGCATAACCCCGATCACTATGAGAGCCTTCGTAAATCTACGAGACCATTCCGACGCGACGATATTATTCCGCTGAACGGAGCGACAAAGCGCAGAGAGACAGGGAACGGGGGAAATATGACGCGAGAGGGTCTAAATCGGGATGCAATGAAGATACCCCGCGATCTTGATACGGTGGAAGAAACAGTTTATTTAATTAATCTGGGACCTTGGCGGCGGCGGCGAGGGTCGGGGGTGGATGTTCGCCACACCCCTGTCGTGAGGGATCAACGCTCACCATCCGCGGCACATCGGTTAATGAACGTTGAGTGACTAATGATGGCCACTGTCCCGGCTTCCCGCGGTCAAAACTCGCGGAAACAAAAGCCGACAGCCGTGCAAAGCGAACTTAATCGCTTTCTGATGCTTCTTTCACGAGAAACGACTTTTTACGCGGCCTCGAAAGTTTGCCCGGCACCGCGACGACGCGGCCGTTGGAACCCACCCGAGCTTAACGCCCTCCCTCCGCGACTCCGGAACGGAAAAACGCGGCTTTTCATCTTGAGCTTCGCGAAAATTTTTGACATTCGCGTATCTTGCGTTTCCGATGAGCTCTACGTTCGTATCGATTCCGTGCTTTTCAGGGTTCACGTCAAGATGGAGTAGCGCCGGTTTTTCGTCGGGCCTATCAATAGTCCGCATTACTTCTGCTTCGTTTGATACGCTTCAAGTTCGTCCATTATTTGAAGCTATCCGATTGAAAACCGAAAACGGTTGGTTTTTGCTCTATGGGTCTATGGGATGAGACGTTAACCTTTTAAAGTCACGGAGTGCACAAAGGCAGCATCATGACGCGCCTTACTTTTACCCGTTTTTATGAAACGATAATGGGGAATCGTTTACGGTTATTCACTCGAATAGAATGACAACAAAATTGATGAATAATTGGATCCACTTTGTGTTAAACGTCGGTGGAAAGCCACGACTTTGAGCTTTTGGGCAAGCTATAAAATTTTAAATTTGCTGGAATAGAACTCTGAAAAGTGAATTTTTCTGAATTCACTAAAAGAGAGGCTGTTAAGTTAGTATACCGCATACACTAAAGAATGAGGTCGTCCATCAAACCTTTACACCTCGTTGAAAGACTCCAAAATCGAAGAACGTTAGTATCAATTGCAAATGTCGTTAAAGAGCTAACATATAACACCAGAAGTATTACAAAAACAATGTAAGCACACCGGATAATTAGACACAGCTCCCGAAATACTGCAATTTGTATTTTTTCCTAATTTACCGCAGCCTTTTCCTCTTAAAAGCATCAGGTGCCAAGGCGGAAGGCAACTAATATGATGATGATTTATCCTCTCAGGGAAAGCAATAGTAGAATAAATACTAAAAGGTAATTGATTTTTCTGGATCTGCACAATGCCTATGTATCTAGTTCTTAAGTTTCGTGTGCTATGTACTGACATAGTTGTTTCTTTCGCTTTGTTTCCTTTTTCTTTGAGGATTCTACTGAAATGTAAAGGTTTTATTCCTGGGATTCATCGAATCCCAATATTTAACATTTTTCACAAATTTCAGACTTTTTAATCAATTGATAGTGTTTTCTTGGTTTTTCTAATTTCTACTTTTGTCAAAATTTCGAATACTTTAGAAAAGAAGATTGGATTATTGTTCTTTTATTTATATTTAGTGTTTATATATGTCCTGATTTTAAATTTACCTCCTCCGTCGTTCTTGGCATATAGTTTTTGGAACTTAAATTTGAAATAAATTTTGTAAAATATATTTTCCACCGTTTAAATAAATGTTACAGTGTGTGTTGTTTCAATTTTTGGGCTTGTGCAGGAGGCGGAAAGAAAATGCAGGCATTTTACGTGCACATTCTACTGCTTGCTGACTGTTGCAGGACGGATCAGGCTTTGCGATTACCGCAGATGGGTGGAACTATGGAGGGCCTCACCAGCGATGCCCAAGAAAGAGTTCGTTAGTGTCACGATTCATTTTCTAACAAGCTCCTTCAAGCTAGTTTCGGCGTGCCTAAATAGTGGAAAAATTGTGTCCGATTCCCAGATGCCGGAAGATATGGCAGATTTTATAACGTTAGTTTTGGCCCGTTGGGAAACACGGGCATTGAAAGTGATCACTGTCGGCTCATCTGACAACGGGAGCAATTGGACTGCATTTTGCAATTCGGAACTATAAATTCTGGCTCCTTTGAAAAAACTCGTATGTGCATAGGGAAATTAACGGCACATACGTTGTTTTTAAATCGGGCCAGAATTTATAGTTCCAAATTGCAAAATGCAGTCCAATTGTCCAACGCAAAGGAGCTGCTCCACATAGGCTTCATTCCTTGCTTCCGTCACACTTCGAACGTTGGCGTCAATAAATTTTTCTGCCACCCCATCATCAAGGCAAATTCATAAAAGAAAGTCTGCATCCAATCCATGTTTGGCGCCAAAGGCGACAGTACAAAAACCGTTGTGCTGGAAGAGTCGATATAACAGAAAAGTCAAATAAACAAAGTTTGTCAATAATAAACATAGAGAGAGCAACTTCGGAAGCTGTAAAGACTCAGATTTAAGGTAAAGAGCGGTTAGGGTCCCCCGTGTCCAAACATTGAAGCCTCAGTGGGCTACGGAAACAATGAATTCAATATTCTCGGTGTCGATTGCCCGCAAAACAGATTTTTTCGTAGCCTTCCGGCCAATGTAGCGAACTAGCATTTTTTAAGGGGACTCGGTTCCCCGCCTTTAGGGGTCAATGTTTCGGACACGGATGGTCCGATTTGGAATTTCTCGGTGGCAAAGTGGGTTAACATTTTCCCCAGCTTCCGATTTCGATCAAATAATTGAAGATTTTGACAAAAACCTCGACCTTAAAAATGATAATCCCTGTCCACAGTCTCCGACTTCGTCCGATCTAAAGCAACAGATCAAATAGCCAGCTACGGGTGGTTTTGGACAACCTGATTGATTTTTATTCTACATCTCGAAAAGTGTTCGAGGTGTTTAGAAATGTTATTTCTATATAATTGCCACTTGAATTAAATGTTTCTAAATTATAAAGTTGGTTACAACCGTCTTTACTTATTAGGCATGTAACAAAATTCTGCGATTCTTCATTGTCGTCTAAAGATGAGCGGATCGTACTTGGAGTTGCTTCCCCACATTTAGCTGGTTCTTCTCGCTCTATCTCTTCGACCTATATTCCGTAGATGCATTCACTAGTTGTTAATTACTTTTTTGTTCACTTAGAAAAACTGATAACGGACTAATGGCTCTAAACGTTAAGGCCGATATGAGGATTACTTATTCCATGTTCTGCCTGCATTGTCGGCTTCACCCTAAAAAAACAATACATACTTAGTTTGCATTTCCGTTTTCCGCGTAACGCAAAACATCGTAGTTCGTGGCATTACAAATCCGAAAGCGAGGTAATTCAAGGAATACCACGAACCTAATGCAGACGTTCTGAAAGCAACTGAGCTCTTGATTTTGAAAGAAAAAATTGAAAACTTACGGTTGGACTTTTTCGACGGGAAAAAGAGTAAAATGTTGGTAGTAAACTACGGAATCTCGTGACATACCTGAAACAAGAAACACATTTCATCAATATAAATTTTCGTTTAGAAAGATGTCAAAATTTTTTGTTACGATAGAATATTGTAATCACACGGTTGAAATCAGCTCACGTAACCCCGCAGGGTTTCCATAGTTCCTTAAGTTTCCGATTCCCTGAACCGCGAAAAACCTATCGCTTGGATTTTTTCGCCTTTTAATAATGTTGAATACTGCGACATGACCTAGCATGTCCAATGAATTCCTCGACTTTTCGAAGTTGTCATGTGTTCCCTGACGTTTCGAGGTTGCCGCGTATTCCCTGAATTTTCGAGTTGGCCGTGAATACCCTAACTTTTCAGGTTGCCATGAATTCCCTGACTTTCCAGACCACTGTATACCTTGCCTTGATAGTGGCCAGGATTACAAAATAGGGTAAATTCTGTAAAGTCGAGTTGACGTTGCCTCACGACTCACGTGTTGACGTCATCAACACGTGACGAAATTCTTTCCGCGGTCAGCGACGAGGAAAGGTTAATTCTTGTTTGTAGACAAGACAGTTCAGTTTAGACAGGTTAGTTTTTGTTTGTCCAAAAGACAGAAATGATATTAGGAACCAATTAGAATGAATACGCAATGGATCAGAAAAGCTGATGTGGAAAAATATATTTAAATGAAAAAATCAAAAGATGCATTTTAAGAACAGGATCTTCATTTGATGCACATAAGCTAAGTTTGGGGACGTTCGAGGATACCACGTCCAAAATGACGCCAGATTAGCATTTGGGCTGAAACCAATAAACTTATGGAGAAGAAAACAAGCAGTGAACTCCAACACAATGTGTTGATAAGGCGCGTCATTAACTCGCACATATCAACCCCTTTAGTTTTCATTTACAGAGATTTCAAAATAGGCAAACAGCATAAAAAGGGAATTCACGATCCAACACTGCGAGGTCAAAGACGCACCTTGACGAGACCGTGTATTGTGAAAGTAGAAAGCTATTCGATCGAATTTAAGTTTTTTGATCTGCCTCAAGCAAAATCTTATCAGATTCTTGAAGAAAAGTGCTACGGAATAATTTAAGCGAAGAAAGGAAAAATTCTGTCGAACTCCTAGAAGATAAAGTCGATTTAAAGGTATTTTGGGGCTAAAATACCCAAATCACCGGTAGTAAAAATCCCGTTATATTATTGAAAAGAAATTGACTCGATATAAATGCAATTGCATTAAATACGTCTTGATTTTGTTATTTTAAACGTCTTTCCATGCAAAGAAGTTCAACCATGTCGTTGCTTTATTCATTCATGAATTGAAAGTAAGCAATCTACATCCCGAAAATCTACTGATTTGCCGTAAAAAATTGCAGAAACTTGATATACCAGGTCGATGCACCCACTCGTTGAATTTACCAACCAATTTTGTGAGTGCA